>PVJX010000516.1:0-45957 GCA_004027295.1 Dolichotis patagonum | reverse complement strand
AACAAACAAACCAAGCAATACAAGTAAAAAGCAGAAGAAACAAACTAAAACAAAAACGATTTGACGAGTAAACTTAAGGATTTCAGACCTTGTCTTTGTGTTAAAACACTGAGTGCTACAGGTTTACACAATCTGTGTAAGGCAACTAATCACAAGACAACGTCAACTTTTAAGTTTTAAAAATTCCACAAGAATACAGAACCAAACGGGGGAAAAAAAATATACAACAAAAGAGCTAGAGGTGTATCTCAGTGCTAACGCTCTTGTCTACCATACATAGGTTCTGGGTCTGATTTCTAGCAAGATAAAAAATTAGCAGAGCATAGCAAAACTTGCATAGTATGTAGTAGAGAGTAGGTTCAATCCCCTGAGCTGCCCAAACAACAAAAATAAAAAGCAAAAACTGTAGTGTGCCCATATGTTCATAAAAAAATGCACAAAAAAGGTCAGAACTAAAATACATAAAAGTACTACCTCTGTGAAATACTGGGTCACTTTTGTGAAATGTGTTGCCTTTCCTCTCCTGCTTAGTTTTTATGTTTATTTGCATGTGTGCTTTCTCAATGGGCATCTGTATTTTTAGTGGGGGCAGGAACCTCTGAGATAAATTAGATCGCTCAATTATTTGATTGATGACAGAGGCCTGGTATTTAGCTCAGTGTCTAAAGTGCCTGCTTGGCAAGCATAAGGTCATGAATTTGATCCCCAGTACCAAAAAAAAAAAGGACAGGTATCTCTGTGGATATATACAGATACAGTAAATAAAAGAACACTCTACTATCCTTGTCTTCAAAATAAATACTGAGTTATGTCTCACAGAAAGGCCTTTTTGGTTGCTGCTGTCTGTACTCACTTCCTAACTAGAGCTTCTATTTTATCACTTTAGACTATAACCAAAGTACAACCCACTTTGGACAGTTCAAGCCTTTTTATTTACCTGAAGTAAAAGTGGTCCTAAAGAGTCTTTGTCAATAACTCCTTGTCCTGTAGAAGATACATCAGCTTTCTGAACATCATCATCATTGGAAACAGCTTTTCCTGGGGTAAGAGGAATCAAAGGCAATACTATGAACAGTAGTACATTTAGCTGTTTTAAGTTAAATCTCCCTTCCAACAGTGTACACACACACACACACACACACACACACACACACACACACGTATACAAGCACAAAGACATGCGCAACCTCACATTAAAATACTAAACTTTACAGTGAGCCTGGAAGGTAGGAGATACTCTAAATTGTCTTTTACTGGGACTAACCTATGGCTTCCAAAAAGGAAGCTAACATCTGACAGGATGAGCAACACTGGCTGTCTTCCAATTCTTTGTCCACTGTTTCCTCACAGACCAAAGCTGATCAACTCACTTAGCCAATCCTGTAATCCCTACCCTCAATCATCTGTAGTTCCTACCTAAATGAGGTAGCACAAAAGGCAAATGCAAGTGTTAGGATGTGGCTCAATGGTAGAGCACTTGCTTACCACATGTGAGGCTCTCAGTTTGATCCCCAGTTACAGGAAAGGGAAGGAAGAAAGGAGATGGGAAAGGACAACATAGTAGAAACTTTGTATTACCTTGCTCTTTTATTTGACGTATCTGTCTTACTGTTTCCTTTAAAATTGCACATTTATCGGGTTTGACGTTGAAATTGTCAATATCGCTGAGATTTGCAGATATCAGTTCAGCCAGTTCTTCAATATATTTACTCTCCTGCTCTCTTCTCCACTTTTCACCACTGCAGGTAAGACTAAAAGGACAGAAAAGCCATGATACACCTATCACAGAGAAGCTGTGAGCAGGCTAGGTGAGATGCCAAGGTCGGTAATCCTGACACTTGAAACACAGCTTCCAGGCCAGCCTGAGCTCCATCATGAATTCGAAGACAGCCTTGTCTCAAAGAGCAGTGAATAGAACCAGCTTCTAACAAAATTACTTTCATGTGTGAACCAACTTAGAAACTACCTAAATGTTACAATGAAATAGTAGTCTACTGTAGGAAAAAATCATGCAAATTTAAATTTGATTCTGCCAAGAGGCCCTGGGAAGTTAGCCTCAATTCCTTCATCTGGAAAAGAAAGAATAATCTTCTTTACCTTATAAAGGTTTAAAAACAATCAGGTACTTACTATTAGTGAAAGTTTAATAAAGTAGAGAATGTTTTCTACTTCTAAAGTACCATCATAAAACACTATGGCACTGACCATGGCAAATACTTTAAAAGCTACGTCACTGCACAGATTATGGCAGTTCATTTCTCATTCTTAAACTTATAATATCATTCAGGGGGGGAAAAATGGTGAAATCTTCAAAAATGCCCAAACATAAATTTACATTCTTACAGAATATCAAACACTATTTGCAACAACACTGATCTGTTTTTCCTAACTTCTATACCTTTCACTCTTGAAATACCAGACTATTAACATCCCTTTAATTGAATCAGCAATAAAGCTTCTTTTACATTTATAGATATACATCTCATCAGAATGCTGTATCCCAATCCATGAACACTTTTGTTTGCAAATAATTTGGTTCATAAACAAGCATTTGGGAAAGTTTGGTTAACTCTGCATCTTTTCCACAATAGTGGGATGAATTAAGATTGTGAACTAAGCTACCACTGTACACACTACACATAGGAAAATCACATTATTTAAGAAACAAATGTTGTTAATTTAATTAGGGATGGTGGGATACATATAAAGGCCCGGCTGCTTTATATATGCCTTTATATAGGCTTTATATATGCCTTTATATGTATATAAAGAGGCTGAGGCAGGAGGATAACAAATTCTAAGCCAGTCTGTGGAACTTACTGAGATTTCCATCTTGTTGAGGGGAGAAGGAGTGGGAGAGGGGAGAGGGGAGAGGGGAGAGGGGCAGAAATGAAGCTCAACGGCGGAACATTTGTCTAGCATGTTCAAGGCTCTGAGTGCCATCCTCAATACTGCTAAAAAGAAAGGAGAAAAATAAAAACCTAAATCTAACAAAATAATAACACAAATAACAGGAAGTTGAAATGTTATTTTAAAATTATTTTTTAATTAAAAAAAGAAAAAGCAGGCCGGGGATTTAGCTCAGTGGCTTACGCACCTGCCTGGCAAGCGCAAGGTCACGAGTTCGATCCCCGGTACAAAAAAAAAAAAAAAGCACAAAGATGAGAAGAAAGAGCTGTGGTGAAGCATCCCAATGTGAATCACCTACCCCTGTCCTGGAGTATCACATGGCAATTTGCGTTTTCGTGAATCAGGGGCCAGTGGATCCAAAGAGTTGTCTCCTAATCCACTCATCTTGAATATACATCAGCAACTAAGAAAAAAAAATAATGAAAATATTACAAAATATGCGTATCTCGGTGAAGGTGCTGTGCTATAAAATGACTGTATCTGATAATTCAGAATACTTTCTGGACCCAACATAGTGGCACATGGCTGTAAGCCCAGGATTTGGGAGGATGAGGCAGGAAGAGTTCAAGCCCAGCCTAAACACATAGTTAAACCATGTCTCAAAAATACTCCCCAAAAAAAATCTTTGTCAATATTCTGTATCATAAATTAGCATACTAAAAAGAACGTCACAGTTCATGGGCCCAACCTCAATACTGAAATGCTTCCTGCTAAAACTATGCATATTGAATCTCACAAAGAATAAGGCAAGATCTCCACTGCTCTTAACAGACTGACAGAGAGAGATTCCATTATTGATAATTTTCTGGATTTCATTTACATCTAAGTAAACCACAAATAAGTCTTCAATGAAAAATGTAAATTAGGGAACCTTTTTTTATAGGTAGCCTTTTTCCATTTGACCACTTCATTAACATTTATCATTTAATGTGTGTTGTTGTGTTACACCAAAATAAAGTTAGGTACTGAAGTCTTATAAGTGGATATAAAAACAGAATTTAAGATGGAAGGGTTGTCACTGGGCCACAAGTACCTTTTTATCCCCTTTTTTAAACAGGGTCTCATTATGCAGTTTAGGGTGGTCTTGAACACACTTTGTGGCCCAGGCCGATCTCAAACTTGCACAAATCCTCCTACCTCAGCCACCTAAGTGCTGGAATAAGTGCTGGAATTACAGTCATGTGTGATCACGCCTGGCTAAAAAATTACTTTAGTATTTGCTCATGATAAAATAATATGCTGTGGTTAAAGTCTCAATAATGTTGTTGTTGTTGTTGTTGTTGTTGTGAAAAAGCAGCAAATTTTAATGCTCAGTAGATCATAAGCCAAGATATCTACTAGGCCTTCATTTATTACAAATTTTATGTGTGCTGATTTCTTCTTTAGGACGAGCATTGTTCTAAGGAATGCCATATCAACCAACAAAGTTCAAACATTCTAAACTGTATTTCTAATGCTAAAATACACAAGGCATGATAGGGTAGCTAGTCTGTAAAAATGTATCCTGAAGGACACGTTTCCACTAGATGGCAGAACACTACCACAAGGGACAACAATGAAAGAAAACGCAAAACTTTTGCAAGATGCTGTTCAAACTTAAATCAAAATCATATGACTAATCAGGAATTCTGGATTACTGCATCATCTCTACAAATAAAACAGGTTCACTGTATAATTTTCACAGTAAAATGTAAAGGTAGACAAACAAATGTTTTAATGATTTGCTGGAGTTCTTACCCCTGGCCCCATGTTTTGATGTTAAAGCATAATCATAACATATGATCTCAGGAGTACTACTATATTTTCTAACCCTGTAGGATAGGCGAGCCTCAAGAAATAGGTTATGACTTCCCAGGGCAAAAAAGATTGTACATCAGAACTAAAGCATCCATCCCAAATGACTAGACACTGCCTCAGTTGTGTTATGCAGCTCTCCCTCCCTCCCTCTCTGCATTTCTTGATCTCAGACCTCCTACCTAGACCAGTTCACAGTAGTCAAGGCACACATGTATTTCCTACCACATTCAATGTCACTCATCCCTGAGCCACTCCCCTCATGGAGAATAAAACCTGGTAAGGGCTCTGGGTCAACGCCAGGCCTTTGTTTTGGTGAGCCACCATCTTAGCTGGATTTAGGACACGTTGGTTCCCCATAACTGTATATATGTCTCAGTGGTTTTATTCTCGCCTTGGGTTGCACTGAAAGTGGTAGATTGGAATTAACTCACTAGAATTCCAGTAACATCTCCTTGGGGATTACAAATATAAACCTTGCTGTACCCCAAAAAGGACAGGAAAGGGTTCTCTATTATCACCTACACCACTGAATACAAAAGAAGTTAGGACTACAATATATATTTGCACCCTCTCCCAGTAACCTATGATTATGACGTAATGGTCATAAACCTAATGATGTCACACACAAAAAAAATATAATGTTGATGTTTCCAATAAAGAGTTTTCAAATTCCTATTGAAGTATAGGTTCATCAATTTCCAGTATAAACAAACAAACAAAAGTTCACCTTTAGTATACCTACAGAGAGACCACTGAAGGCTTTTCAAGTCTATAATGTACAGTACAGAAAAATACTAAAGTGAAGAACTATCACTGGATCAGAATCAAAGGCTCAAAACAAATTCAACCTTTGGATGTTAATTCCAGGTCCTTAAGGCACTTCTACAATTTTCTTCCTTGTCTGAAATGTTCCTACTAGAAGAGTTGTACACCTTACTACTTAAAGGCATTGATATGACAATGTACTTTAAATATACAATAGAAATTTAAACTACCTTCAATGCTACCAGGATATGATGCTATATATGTATTATTCAATGATATGGATGTTTGTGTTGTTTTTTGTTTTGTAATAGGGTCTTACCACATAGTCCAGGCTGGCCTTTAACTCACTATACGTAGCCCAGGCTGGCCTGAAAATGACATGGATCCTCCTGATCAGTTTCCTACAATGCTGGGATTATATATATGTGTGTGCGTGTATGTATACCATCAAGCCCACCTTAATCCATGATAAAATTTAAAATAAAATTTAAACAAAGTGGGGGGTTGAATGTTTCATTAGGCCTTCTATACATGCAAGCTAAAGAACATGCTGCAGCTTAGATATTCAATGAATAAACTGCTAGAAATGAACCTTAATGGAATAATACTAACAAACTAAGAAGCAATAAAGACTTATACTTGCTGGCTTAAAAAAAATTAGAATTTTGGTATATGACTTGGCAGTATCAACCACCTTTTCTTTTGGTTACCTAAAAAATGAAGATAACAGAAGTTTGTATCTTAGGTCTGTGGTGATGAGTGTCAACGCACATTAAGTTCAATTGCAGGTGGGGCAACATAGAGTGTTCAATGCCAATATAAACTAAATAAGGAGACTGGGTCTCAGACTATGACCACCCCCAAAAAAAGAGGGGAAGAGTTTGATTATATATGATAAATTGGTCAGATGGACAAGAATACAGGAAAAAAAGATATCAAACAAAACCAGTGTTCAGTGTAAGCAAGAAGCTATTTTAGGAACCTAAGAAAAGCCATGCTGTGCCAAAATGGTTTATCTAATAAATCTGAATTGGCAAAGAGACTATTTTACTTGTCCTAAATTGGGGGTTGGGGTGGGGCGGTTTGTGGCAGTACACTGTTAGACATGTCATATATGCTAGATGACTGTTCACAATTAACTTCTAAGGCATATATTATTATCACTCCCATTTCCCACTGGAATCACACTCACACACACATACACACACGATAGCAGAACTGGGACTATATTTTCTTAGACTTTAATATGAGACATACATTGGCAGGAAGGGAAGACAGTTTCACTATGTAGTCTAGGCTGACCTTGAACTCACTTATGATGGTCTCAAACTCACAATGATCCACCTGCCTCAGCCTCCCAAGTGCTGGGGTTACAAGCATACATCACCATGCCCAGCACTGATAAACATACTTATACCAAATGTTTCTTTGGCATTTTATTCCCTACCACCACCAAAAGAAGCTGTTTATAACAATGAGTCACGGTATATCTCCTGATTAAATTTTTCAAGTCATCAATGAGCACAATGAAAAGCTGTAACACCCACATTTGAAAGGCATCCAGTATTAGGCTCACAAGCAAGGAGTTGCTCAAGCTCCGCAGGTTCTAATCCCTAACCTAACCATCATAGTCATGGGCTAACCGGCACTCCGTGGAGTTCTAATATTGCTCACAACTCTCATTTTCCATTTTCAGTAAGTTGTCAGTGGCTCATATAGCAGGAAGAAAAGCTAACACACACACACACACACACACACACACACACACACACACACACACTGAGATGAGAAAGAAATACAAACCCATACCCCAAAATAGCCTGTCAAGTATTTTAATTCTTGAGTTTGCTAAGATTAAATGCTGGAGCTAAGAACTTGGACTATGTCAGCAGCAGCATGGTTTGTCAAGCTTGTCTGCTTGACTTTTATGAGGTAAGATTAAGTATACTAATTATGGAGAGGTTTCTGGGTACCTCTGCAGAATTACAGTAAATTAAAAATATTAAAACAACAGCTGTGTGTTGGAATGAATTTATTGAAATCTGCTTTAACTACTATGCAAAAGCTGAGACTGCTCAAGGCCAGGCAGAGAAAAATTTAAAAAGAAAAACAGAGCTCCGGGGAAGAAATGATGACACAATCATATGCTTTATAAAGGCTCTATGCAATCCCAGCAATCAAGAGGCTGAGGCAGAAGGGTCACTGAGAGCTCAAGCACAGCATGGACTACATAGTAAGTTCAAAGCCAGTATGGAGTATATGGCAAAACCCTGCCTTGGGGGGGGGGTCCCCAATACAAAGTTCAAGATCCAAATTAATACTCCTACTCAAACAATTTAATACAGTCACTACCATTTAAGATCTCATAATTCCATAATTTTTTTTTTCTAAATCACATTAAAAGTTTTTCCAGAAACAAAATCTGTGGTTGCCTAGAGTAGTGGTGCACATCTGTAATCCCAGCACTTTTGGAGGCTGAGGTAGGAGGATCAATGCACATTCGCGACCAGCCTGGGTTACAAAGTGAGCATGAGGCCAGTCTGAACGGCATAGTGAAAGTCTGCCTCAAAAAAGGAAAGAAGTGGGCTGGGGATTTAGCTCAGTGGCATAAGCGCCTGCCTGGCAAGCCTTAACGTCGAGAGTTCGATCCTGGGTACTGCAAAAAAAAAAAAGGGGGGGGGTCAATCTGTGATCCACACTCTGACTAATGTAGAGGTACAGCTCTAAGAGAACTGGTATCCTGGGAGAACTGAAGAGAAATAACCTGTATGTGCACGGGGCAAAGGGGAACACTAAATCCCATCAACCAAGAGCCACTATGAATGCATCCTCAAATGGATGCCTTTTACAACTCTATAGTAGAGGGAAAGTCATGACAAGAAGAAAAGTTTTAGGTAACAACCTGCCAATATCCTTTTGTTCTATTGCAGCTAACCTATACATGTTTGGTGAAATCAAATATAAACCATCTAATCGAATCAATTTGTCAATGTATTTCTATCTCAGCTCAAATGCGTGCATGCCCAGAAATATTTTAGATCCAGGAAATAAGATAAATGACACCATGAACTGCTGGAGCTCTCAAGCTAGCAATAGAGGAAGCCACTGCAATTTTGCCAAGTGTTAAAAGGAAGACACTACAGGAACACAGTCAACAAAAAAACTTGCAACTTACATTTAAACAAACACAACACAACACAACACACACACAGTCTTTAAAACAAAAAACCAAAAACTAACTACCTCATTGGAAAAATATAAAGAAACATACCCTGGTATTCTCTTCTCCATCTTCATACTGCCATTAAGTTGAGAAAGGGGATGGTAGCAAGTAGCATAAGTAGCATTAAGGTAAAACGTTAATCTTTAAGACATAAATTGAAATATGAAGCAACTGAACGTAAACTACTCATAAAGTGGCACTCTCCCCTCTTGTTATCCCTTCCTTTTCTTCTTAAAACACAGACTGACCCTAAAGTTCTTTACATTTTTGCTCTGGTTTAAACCTGGTAGAAGTTTAATCCACTCACAAACCCCCTCAAGGCTCTCACAACAGGCCTGGGCGCACCAATTAGCCAGAGCAGGTGTTAGCTGCAACTAGAAGCCTGTTGCCAAGATATTTCTGAAGCACCACATCAGCCACAGAGCTAACGTTCAGAGCCACTGTGCAGAGGGAGTTAACAAGCTAATTCCATCTAAATTGAATTACCTTCTCTGGATAGCATACTAACTAGCAGTATACACTGACTACCACAATTTAATACCCTGAATCTATTTCCCATACAAACCTAAATCTGAGCTTCATAAACTTGAATTCAACTTCACTTTCAAAATCTTGTTGGTGTGCTTCCTCATCACCACTACCATTTTTAACAAAGGATAATCACTCAAACATTTCCTATTTTGTTTTAGCCTAACTTGTCTTTCATTTCCTAAATCTCTCCTTCATTCCTCCTCAATCTAGAAATACCTTACTCTTCAAAATCAAGTCCAACTATCATCTATGGCAAAAGCATGTTCCAATCTCCTAATTAGTCATTTTCCATTCTTTATTCTAAAGCAATTACACTTTTATTCCATATACATACTTCTGCCCATTTTTCTGTTTCTACTTTCTCTGTTGTAAGCTCTAGCCCACTATAAAAATATGTATAACTCTACTTTATAAAACTCTTCACTTATACTATTACTGCCTGTGGAGGACCATCTGGTCAACTCTCTTTGAATACAGAGTAATTATCTCCATTTTGGCTAAACCTGGCCCTGCCTTCATGTACTGTTATGTACAGAGCTGGCTAAACCATTTCCTTTTCCCTTCAATTGGCTCTCTGCAATATAAATGGGGCTAGTTGAGGTACTGATGCGTAATCTTTGAAGCCAGTAACTATCTATTGACTCCCATCAAACCAAGGCTGAAGCAGGTGGGACACAAAGCCATGGCTCCAGGGCTATTACATCCCTGAGCAGAAAAACTATACATCAGAGCTGAAGCACCAAACAATAAATGCTTACCTCAGTTGTGTTATGCAAATTGGTCTTTCTGCACATCCTTCTCCCTGCATACTGCAGAGGTGCTGTCAGGCCTCCTACACAGACAGCGCTCAGTATCTCCCCCCAATTCTAAGTTATTCATCCTTAAGCCACCCCCTTTTTCATGAATTAAAACAAATTGGGTTAGGTCTTGGGTCAAGGCATTGAGTTGAGGCTTTGTTTGGATAAAACTTAATCCTGACCCGTCTCAGCACACACCCCCCCATCATCACTATGTCTTGTCTATTTTGGCCATGGATTGCACTGGAAGTGGTAGGTTGGGGTTAACTCACTAGAATTCCAGTAACATTTCCATGGGATTACAAATTTAAACTTCCCAAACATCAACCAGGATGGGGAAAGATTCTCTATAATTGTCCATATTCCCCTCATTGTTTTTCACAGCTCCAGTTCTCCCTTTCTCTCCCATCAGCTCAGTTCTCCCTTTCTCTCCCATCAGCTGTACTTCTGAACAGCTAGCTATTTCTTATTCTGAAATAAAACAATTTATGGAAGGGATGGAGGTATATATGCTCATTGCAAGGCTAAAACACAACATACAACAATCATATAGTATATGGAATGACAGTGATTTCTCACAATAGCGATAACAAAGATTCATATCCAGCAACACTGGTTTTGTTCTCGGGTAAAAAATGGCTGAACAGCCGGCATGGTGGGGTAACCTGTAATCCCAGCACTTGGGAGGCTAAGACAAGAGGACCCTTGCCTGGGTTACAAAGTGAGCTCAAGGGCAGCCTAAACTGCATAGTGACACCATGTCTCAAAAACACTGATAATAAATATGATAATAATAAATTTAAAAATAATTTTGAAAAGGCTACAGATATCACACATGGCAAATCAAAAAGACTCAAACAAAATGAAAACTACATCAAGGTATCCTCAAATTATAGATAGCTACCTAGAATTCGAAACACTTTCCCACTAAAAGTGTTGTGAATGATAGGTAATAGGCAACAACCATGAAAACACAATGTAAAAAAAAAAAAAAAGAAAAAGAAAAAGAAAAGAAAAATCTTTCAGTTGGGAGTGGTGGTACACACCTGCAATTTCAGCTACTCAAGAAGCCCAAAGTAGGAAGACCACAACTTCCAAGTCACACAAAGCAATTTTGATAGAACTTGTCTCAAGAGAAAATACTTAAAATAAGCTACAATGGTAGAGTTCTTGTATATCAACCACAAAACGCTGGGGTTTGAAGATCAGTACCACAAAAATACTAGTAATTAATAACAATGCTGCATCAAAACACCTGTACTGCCGCTATAATCCCAGAACCAAGATTGAGGTGGAAAGACCATCAGCATGAGCACAGACCAGACAATTCAGCAAGACTGGTGTGTGTGGGTGCTGGTGTGTTCCAATCCTAAAATACACAGGTGTAACTACAGAATTGAATAGGCCCATGGAGATTCTGGACAGAACACCCAAGCATCTTCAAAGGTAGCATGTACAATACACAGTGCTGGGAGTATATGCTCATCAAGAGCTTTACTAATGAACTACATCCTTAATCCTTTTTTATTTTTTGACAGAGCCCTCAGTAAATTACTCAGCCTGGGCTCTAACATGCCATCCTCCTGATTCAACCTCCCAAAATGCTAAGATTACAAAACTGTACCACCATAGCTACCTTAACATTTCTTTGACTAACACACATCTGTACATCAAAATATTACTTATAGTGGGCATGGTGGCACATGCCCATAACCTCAGCTCTCTGAAGGAGAATGAGGCAGGAAGAGTGCTTTGAGTTCAAAGCCAGGCTGGGCTACATAAGCAATTCCAAGGTCGGCCTGAACTACATAATGAGATCCTGCCCAAAAAAAAAAAAAAAAAGTATTATTTATAGCCAGACAAAGTGGCATACACCTACCATCTTAGCAGTATGGACGGCTAAGGGAGGAAGACCACAAATTCAAGTCCAGCTTGGGGGAAAGAGAGATCTTGGCTCACAATGAAAAAGGGCTTAAGATACATACATACCTCAGTGATACAGCAACCCTTGGGTTGAATTCCCAATTTAGTCACTAATCCCCAAATTAGATCCCAAGTTCAAGTCCAGCTCAGAGAAAAGAGATATTGTCTCAAAATGAAAAAGGGCTCAAGATACACACCTCAGTGATTCAGCAACCTCTAGGTTAAATTCCCAATTTTGCCCCATAATGAAATATAACCAGCAGAAAGACAAGGAAGAAAAAAAGACTCTATATCCATTAAGATAAATGGTAAAGGGCTTAATGAGCACATTGTAGAAATAAAATTATGAGCAGGGCATGGTGGTCCACTCCTATAATACCAGCACTCTGTAAATTGAGTCAGGAGGATGGATCACTGCTAATTGAGACCAGTCTGGGCTATAAAGTGAGCCCAGGCCCTGAAGTGCATAGTGAAACCCTTTTCAAAAAGACAATCAATCAATCAATATAATTATGTAAATTTAATTAATAAGAATAAGTAAGTGAAGATGGAGAAACAGGCATGGTGGTGCATGTCTGTAATGCTAGCACTCTAAGAGGCTAAGACAGGAGGATCATAAATTGAGCCTACCCTGAGCAACTTAGTGGCTTTTACAGAGAGTGCATCTCAAAATTTTAAAACTTTTTTAAAGGGTTAAAAACTTGGAGTTCAGCAGCACAACTGCCTAGCATGTACAAGGCCTGGCTTTAACCCCCAGGACCAAGGTAGGGGGAGCTAGAGCTCAGTGTCAAAGCATCAGCATTCTATCAGCCCCTCACTCAAGGGAGGAAAGGAGGAAGGTCAGAGGGGAGAAGAATGATGTAAAAGCCAAAGATCACAGTATGCGTACCATCCTCTCCTAATCCATCCAACCCTAACCCTATCCATCCGCCTTACAGAAGACTACATCAAGAAGAAATGTCCAAACTGAAAAGCTAACCCTAACCACTTCATAACTTAACAACTATGTGTAACTTAACAACTATGTGCAGCAAGTCTGGTACAGACAGTGGCACAAAGTAAGCAATGATAGGAGAAGGCTGGCCATCATAAACTGGTAAAAAGCAAAACAGGGCCTGTGGTGTAACACACTTTCCCCTAAAATTGGCCCTGTTCACCAATATCAAAAATATGAAGAACACATCTGTAATTAAAGCACTTTGGGAGGCTAAGGCAGGAAGATCACTGTTAAAGAGTTTTTTGGCACAGTAAAAGAGCAGAAATAAGAAAAATAACAGTGGCCTTTATTTCAAGGACATGGAGAGGAGGCCACAACCGATAGCAGTCTGGCTTTCTCTGTCTAGATCCGGGTATGGGGTATATATAACCTTTGACCAGAGGTGGTGCTTAGGGCAGACATTGATGAAGCATGAGGAGCTGATTGGGACTTCCTTGGTGTACACTAGAAGAGGAAAAAAGGAAGTTTGGTGGGGGGGGGGGTGACCATCAGGGGGTAAACATCCTCGATTTGGCCCTCCACCACTATAATGTCCTGTAATTTATTTTAGGGCAAAACTCTTTCAATCACTAGTTTAAAAATGCTGCCTGGGCAATGTAGTGAGATACTCATCTCAAAATAACAGGACTGAGGATGAGGCTCAATGTATAGATTCTGGTTTCAATCCCCAGTAGAACCCCCCCCACACACACACACACCAGTTAAAATGGGTTTACCTCTGGTGCTGAATTACAAAA
The DNA here is from genome assembly GCA_004027295.1 of Dolichotis patagonum. Taxonomy (NCBI): domain Eukaryota; kingdom Metazoa; phylum Chordata; class Mammalia; order Rodentia; family Caviidae; genus Dolichotis; species Dolichotis patagonum. The sequence continues at coordinate 32,277 of PVJX010000516.1, read as the reverse complement.
ATAATAGATGCCGAAATTTTAACAGAAATAAGTACTAAAAGTAGAGGGAAAAGATGCACCATAGAAAAATACATCTTAGCTAGATCAATTTCTCCATAAAGCAAAGACATTGGAGCCAAAAATCTCTAACTCTAGCAACACAACATGGCAAGTCTGACTCACAAGATTTCCTGAAAGGGTCATTATCTTTACTACTGATTGGTTTGTCTGTGACTCAGACCAAGCCATTTCCACTTGTCTTATTCTTTTTTTTTCGTAGACCTCACTACTTGGTACTAAGATTTTTTTAAGCTTTTTTACTCTAAAATTCCACGTACCCCACTAATACTCTTAATTTTTCTGTTTTCATGTATCAGTTCAACTTTCTAACTATACAAATAAAGACTGAGAGCATATATACCAAGCATCCCAAAATAACGTGTTCATTTAACACATTATACACTTTTTGGAGAGTGAAGTAGGACAAACAGGAAGGTTCCAAGGTATGAACACCTAAATTAACAACTTCAATGCTGGGGAGGCTGAGGCAGGAAGGTAGGAGGATTGTTTGAAGCCCAGCCTGGGCTACAAAGTGAACTCAAAGCTAGACTGACCTGGGGAGAGGGGGAGAGAGAGAAGACCATGGAAAGATATCCCTTGTACTTAGGTAGGAGAACCAATTTAGTGAAAACCGCTATGCCTGCCAAACTGTTATGCAGATTTAATGCAATCCTGATCAAAACACCAATAGCACATCTCACAGATTGAAGACAACAATCAATCCTAAAATTCATTTAGAACCCAAAGACAATAGCAAAAACTAGCATAGCAAAAGCAACTCTGGGCAACAAACCCAAGACAGGAGACAACACAATCCCCAATTTGAAATTATACTACAAAGCTACTTCTGCTGGGGAGAAGGGGAGAGACTGACAGACCAATGGAAAAGATCAAAAGATGCAGAAACAACTCCAAACATACCCAGCAACCTTATCTTTGAAAAAAAGACCCAAAAGCCTTTGCTGGAAAACAGTCTCTTTAATAACTGGAACTGAAAAAAGTCTTTCCACATGTGGAAGATGACCTATATCTTTCATCATAAACTGAACGAAAAAGAAATGGATCCAAGATCTAAATATTAAAACAGAAATACTAAGTCTGCTGGGAGATAAAAATAGATAGAATTCTTGAAGATATTGTAGGCAATGATTTTATAAACAAAACAATTGCACACAAATATCACCAAGAATCAACATCAAGGATCTCATCTTACAAAAGAAACCACCAACAGAGTGAAGAGACAATCCATGGTGTTGGGGGGGGGGGGGGTTGGCCAGCTCTTCCTCGGACAATTATCTGAAATACATAAAGAACTCAAAAAATAAAAAAAAATAAATCAGAACCCCTTCCAAATTTTTAAGTGCCCAATTCAAAGATGGGCATATAAAATCAAACAACACTTCTCAGATTAAGCAGATACAGCAAATACATGAAAAAATGTTCAACATCAGTGGTCATTTGAGAGATGCAAATTAAAAACACTGAGATTCCATTTCACTCCAGAAAGAAGGGCCATTATCAAGAAATCAACCATTAACAAATGCTGGCAGGGCTACAGGGAAAATGGAACCTTTCTCCACTGATGGTGGGAGTATTCATTGTGGGGAACCAACCAGAGGACTCTCCTTGCCTCTCCATTTTGGATAAACTTGGCCCTATCTCCATGTATTGTTATATACAGAGCTAGCCAGACTATTTCTTTGTCCCTTCAACTAGCTTTAAGCAATTTAATTGGGTTGCCTGAGGACTTCATGTGTCATCTCTGAAGCAAAGAGACAGGTCAGTGTTACCCTACCCAGTAACTCCCCAAATCCATGGCTAAGCTAGGCTGGATGCATAGCCATGCTTCACCCAGTCAACAGGAACTGGAGCCTCGAAAGGGGCTATGACTTTCCAGAGCAAAAAGGATTGCACATCAGAACTGAAGCATTGACCCCAAATAATTAGACACTGCCTCAGTTGTGTTAGTCAGACACACACACACACACACACACACCCGTGCATTTCTTGCTGTCTGCTTATCTCGGAGGTTATCTCAGACCTCCAACCTAGCCCAGCTCACAGTCAAGGCAGTCACATCCTCTTCCCACCCCCTGCACTCTCACTGTCACTCATGCCGAAGCCACTTCCCTCATGGAGAATTAATAAAACCTGGGTAAGGCCTTTGTTCTGGTGAGCCATCATCTTGGCTGGACTTAGGACCCCTTGGCTCCCCATAACTGTTATGCATCTCAGTATCTTTATTCTCACAGTGGGTTGCACTGGATGTGGTAGATTGAAATTAACTCACTAGAATCCCAATAAGGTTTTATAATTGTAAGATTTGTAATCTCCATGAGATTACAAATGCAAACCTTCCTGATCAGGTAGGTTTCTCTAAAACAGGCTGCTGCAACCACTGTGGAAACCAGTGTGGATATTCCTCAGAAAACTAAAACTAGAGGTTGCATTCAACCCAGCTATTCCTCTTCTTTGGTATCTCCTTGAAAAAATTTAAAGCACCATACCACAGCCATATATGTACACTCCCATGTTTACTATGGCACAGATTATAATAGCAAAATTTTGGCAGTGACCTAAATTCCCATCAACAGTGTTTTGCCTGTTAGTTTTTTACAATTGAATATTACTCTGCCATAAAGGATAATCACTTTTCTGTTCATGCCACCTTTTTGTTTCTGTTAGCACTAAACACAGCTTTCCGTTATTTTTATTAATTGTAGTTGCTTTTTTAGTTTGCCATTGCATATATACTCTCTACTTAACATATAGCTGGAATACTCTCTACATAACAAGAAGCTGGAATCTGTATCTCAAGATTTATCACACAGTAAGTAAGAAACAGAAAATAGAAAGAAAATGAGAAAAATCAAAGTTACACTTTGAAGAAAAAAACTGGAGGAGCTTCAAGACATGCTTTTTCCTGCTTCTGGAGGCCACCCAGGCTTGGGACAACCCCCCTTCCTTCCCTCCTTACAGAGAAGAATACTGTCAAATTCCTAGGTCCCTTCTACAATAGCCTATAAATTCCCAGGCACTGGGCCCATCCTTTTCACCTAGAAATGGCCTTTCCTCCAGACCAGGAAGCAGCAAACTTGGCCACAGCACATTTCAACTTTCAACAACAAACCCTGACTTGAAGTGCATATAGATGACTTGCACTGTAACCTGACAAGAGTACACATATTAGATCACCTACCTTGAAGATACCCATTAAATGGGTCCCACTCCAGCTTATAAGAGGTCTCATTTCTCTTAAGCACCTGCACTCCATTCTTTGAATCATTACTGTATCTTTATCAAACTTTCTCATCTGTATTCATCTCAGTATTCATCTTTACTGATCAATACTGAGAGTTCTTTTCCTTCCATGGGAGTTGGTAAACAGAACAAACTTATTTTAAAGGGGTGAGTTAAGTTCTTTGTTTTAGAATCAGGGACCTCAAGACCTGCTGGGTGAAGACATCAATACTTTATCCCACTGAATGGCAAGAAGTAAATGAGACAGAGAGGGAAGGAGGCAGAACTTCTTCTCTTTATCAAAGGAATTCCCATAACTAATCCATTTCCAAGATAAAACATTAGTCCATTACTTAATTACTTTGCACTTTGTAAGGTCTTTTTATCTTCCCTTTTTTCCCCCTTTCGCCAGTACTGGGAGCTGAACCCAGAGCCTTCACACCAAGTTATATCACCAACACAACCCATTTTTTATTTTGAGATACAGTCTCCCTAAATTGCTAGATATCCTAGACTGGGCTCAAATTTATGACTCCACTGCCCCTGCCTTCCAAATTAGTGGAGTGAAAGGTATGTGCCATCTTCATACTCTGCTAGTGTCCTACTTAATATACAATGACAATTAAAACCCAAAGTAAGTTTTAAGAGACATTCAAATAGATGCTAAAACCTATAGATAAAAACAGTGCTTATGAACTATTCTGTTGTTGTTTCGGTGTTTTTGAGTCAGGGTCTCCCATTATACAGTTCAGGCATCTTTGAATTCACTTTGATCCTCCTGCCTCAGCCTCTAAAGTGCTAGGATTATAGGCATGTGTAGCCATACCCAAAAAGAACTCTTCTTATGTAAACACTTCAAGTATTTGTATAATCTTATCTAAAACTGAGAGTTTCTCTGTGAGAAGAACCCATGATGATTCACTCCTCCTGGCCTTTAATCCCAGCATGTGGGGGGGATAAGGCAAGACAACTGCTGCACCAAGGACAGCCTCAACTACACAGCAAGACCGTTCCCCAAAATCAATTGTCTGGAAACTAAAGAACTTTAACTAAAAAGGTCACAAGTGGGTCACAACTGACTAAAATGATCTCTTCCCTGAAAAATGTTAATATTCATCGTATCATAGACAGCTAAATTAGGTAGAAATACAATAGGCAGTCAGACAGGGATAGGCTCTCAAGAGTCAATACACTGCAACTGTGGAGGAACAGCACTGGTTAAAGGCCTGACCTCAAAAGACAAAATGACTAGGCCCACATATTTCCCCTAGGGATGGACAGTAGTGATTGGTATTCTAAATAGGTATCAACCACCTTAGGTGGAGGGTAAGGAAGAGTCACTGACCTACCCTCTGCAGTAAAACCCTAAGCCCCTATTGCACATTGTTCATGTATGCTTGCTCTTTCTTCCCCATTTGATCCTTATTTAATCAATATTACCTAAGTAGTTATAACATAATTGGCTGACAGTTTTGTTCTACCTCACACCCCCCCCCTGTGATTTCCCGCTGGATGAATGTTATCTTATTAATTACAGTTTTTAGACCTTAGACCAGCCTCACCTCCTGGTTTTTGCCCTTGAAAAGAGAGGGCCTTGGCAACCCTTTGTTGTTGAGACATAATTATAATGTAGGAACACACTTATGAGATGGCAAACTTTGTGAAATAGCTATAAGATAGCTATTTCACAATCAATTAGAGATCTCTGCCCAATTCACTGCTCTGCTGTTTCTGCTAAATTCAACAGACCTTGATGCTGTCCACAGCCCATGTGCACACCTCTGATGAATCAGAGAAACTGCCTATACCTTAAGGTGCCCTGAGTTAATTGAAGAGCCCCTTCTCAGAATGTCCCTTTATTATGGTAATGCCCTTCCTTAACTATGCTCATTACTCAAGGGGCCTCCGTATCACAGAAATAAACGTCCTTGTTTTATCCAGTAAAGGCTCCTCTCCTTCCCTTGTTCCTTGATTGTTTCTACTGTTTCAAGACTAGCCTGTCTGTCAATATATGACTCAATGTATGCAGCCAATTATGTAATGATTTGTCACTTGCTTTGTACCTGCCACTCCTACATTCTACACTAACTAAATTTTTCCTAAATCCAGCTCAGTTGCCTTTGAGGAATTATTCCTGCAATAGTCCACTGGCATGAAGATCCAACAGTCCGCTAGTGTAAAGGTTAAATGCTGCCTTCTTATCTCCTTAGTGCAAAGAGTCTTCCTTTTAGTTAGATTTGGTTTGGCTTGGCTTGGGAATCTTCCCCGCAACACTGTCTCTCTTAGAAGCTTTCTTTCCCCTGATAAATACATTCTCTTCTTAACCTCTGCTGTTCCTAGAATTTATTCCTAGATTTTAGAAAACATGAACTCAGAGACATCTAGCAACTTGAGAATTTTATTTCCCTTATCAGTTGCACACTGCAATTTTTTTAACACGCGCTGACAATTTAACTTGTCTAAAATTCCTCTCATTACACATCATTGTTTTTTGGTTTGTTTGTTTGTACTAGGGATCAAATTCACAACCATGCTTGCAAAGGCACGCGCTTATGCTGCTGAGCTAAATCCCCAGCCCTACACATCATTCTTAAAAGGACTTCCTTTTCAGCTGCCAAAAGGAAAAGAGACACTCATGCTCTTATTTCCGATGAAACTAGTGAAGAACTACTTAAGAAATATCAACAACTTAACAGAGTGGCTTAGCAAAAACTTTCATGTACACCAAAATTACAATTCAACTTAAACACAAAAGAAAAGCTTTAAAATTTTTTTTTAAAAAAGTACATAAATTTCAACGTCCTTCCCAGGACCTAGTAATCAAGTCTTTACTGAATCATGTCTGAAAATGAAAAGGTAGGATTAGAGCTGTGCATGTCGAAAATATCTTCTTAAGTCAAAGCTTGTCTCCTGTTACCTTCCAGCAAGTTAATATGATCTGCATAGTGATCGAACTAGTGGGCAGACTGATAAAAGGTGTTTTCAATTCAGTTTGCCAACACATTATGAATTTTGCACTTCTATTCTACAATTCTTTTGAAGTTGTAATCACAACTGAATTTTAATGAGAATTTTAAAGGCTAAGCACCAAAACAAAAAATCATGCTGAGCACATGTATACATGCAAAAATTTCAAAGTGGCTTTAAAACATGAAAATAAGTAAGGCTCTGGATAACCTTGATAAATGTCAACTGTCATGCACACATGTCCAATACACAGTATTTTTCAGCAGGAACACAAAAGGGCAATTTTTAATCTAACAGCTGCAATGGTTATACACAGCAAGTTCTATTCAAAGTCAGAATTTTAGAGGTTTTTAATATTAACTTCTAAATAACCCATGCTTTACTAGCAATAAATCAAAAACCTGGTGTCATGGTTTATGTCGGTGTTCCCCAGGCCTCATGTATTTGCATTGTACATTTGTGACTGATTCACTGTCTAGTGCTTGGATTGGTGGTGTCAGTGCTACACCCTCCTAGGGGGTGGAGCCAGGATGTGATGTAATGGCAGGAAGAAGGCCTGTCGCTCTCTCTTGCGGGTTTCTACTTTGCTGTTTACACCCGCCATGAACTGCGGCCCCACCATGCCACCCTGTTTTGGAGCCAACTGAGTATGGACTGAAACCTCCAAAAACTGTAAGAAATAAACCTTTCCTTTCCCAACTTTAGGCATCAGGTATTTTGTCTCAGCAATGAGTAAAAAGTAACTAAGACAGCATCTGAATAAACTATGGGGCATAATTGTATTCAAACACTGAAAGCTAGGCAATAAAAAAAAACTGGTACCTGATAACAGGCAAGCACTAGGGGGACACAACATGAATCTTACCATCACCCAAGATTATCAGGAACCAATTTCCAGTCCACAAAGGTGAATGCAGAACCGAAACAAAGCTATCATTCTTGCCAAGGTGACAGTAACAGAATCAAGAGTAAGGCAGAAGTTGGCTACACTTCTGCAGCAGGGGGTTGATCTCTTTGTTTGGTTGGTTGTTTTGAGACAGCTCTTGCTATATAGTCCAGGATGACCTTGAACTCACTATGCAGCCCAGGCTAGCCTCACACTCCCAACAATCTTCTTCCTCAGCCTTACGGAGTGCTAGAATGTGTCACCACACCCAGCTACAGGAATTCCTATAAAGTCCTGTACTATGAATAAGACCTTAATGAATTAAGGTGACCTGATCAATTTACCAAAGCTACCCAATGGGGGGAAAAAAATCCCCACTACAAATGGCCCTGAATGTCAAAAATTGACCCAGGGACAGGATATATCTCAATGATTGAGTGGGCACCTACCACACACAAACACTGATTTCAATAAATGGAACATGCACATGCACACGTACACATGCACACACTTCAACCCTTTGCTCCCATCATTCACAAAAAACAAAATGGATCAAAGACCTAAATATAAAAGTGAAACTGTAAAACTTCAATAAGAGCCAAGCACAATAGTATACACCTGTAATCCAAGCTACTCAAGAAGCTAAGGCAAGGCTAGGGATTTAGCTCAGAGGCTTAAGCTCCTGCCTGGCAAGCGTGAGGTCATGAGTACAATGCCCAGTACCAAAAAAAAAAAAAAAAAAAGCTAAGGCAGGAAGATCACAAGTCTGAATCCCACCTGAGGGGCTGGGGATTTAGCTCAGTAGCATAAGCACCTGCCTTGCAAGCGTGCCATCGTAAGTGTGATCCCCGGTACCAAAAAAAACTTGAATCCCACCTGAGCAATTTAGTGACAGCCTATGTCAAAATAAAAAATTATGTAATTTCAGCACTCAGAAGGCCAAAGTAGGAGGGCTCTCTATTGGGAGCCACTGAAACTGGAAATTAAACACACATGCAGAGCTGCTGCATGGCCAGGAGCAAGACACCTACCTAGCTCAAACCCTAATTAACTAAATAAAGACTGCAAGCATTTCATTCCTGTAGTGAAATCAACAAGGAGATCTTCTCACAAGATAGTTCTCCTAAATTAACATAATTTGTTACTTAGAAAAGACCTTGAACACTGCCAAGGTCAGTTCAATTTCCTCGTTTTCCACTCTAACACCCTAAATAAATAGGGGCTGTCCAGAGAAATCCCCAGTCTTAGCAGAGTCCCTGAACTCTGCACAGGATTTTGATCCTCCTGGAGCCCTAAAATCATAGCACTTATTTATTTAAGCCTTCGCCTTACATTCATTTCGGAGAGTGGTGATCTAGGCCAGGTCTCTGATACACCCCATCAAGTTTGAGGCCAGCATATGCTAAGCAGTAAGTTCAAGACCAGCCTGAACTACAAAGCAAGACCCTGTCTGAATAAATGAATGAATGCATGAATGATAAGTGGGCTGAGAATGAGTTCAAGAACCTGGGTTTAATGCGGGAGGGGTGCTTCAGTAAGACAAGAACACCATCATTTACTAAAGACAAAAAAAATGATCTCTTAGGCTGGGCATGGGGATACATGCTTGCAATCCCAGCAATAGGGAGACTAAGGCAGAAGAGTCACTGTGGGGCCAGCCTCCAGCCTTGGATCCACAGTGAGTTCAAAGGCAACCCAACCTACACAGAGATTTTCTCAAAAAAAAAAAAAAAAAAATAGGAAAGGAAAAAATTTATATCATACACACAACAGAATATTATTCACCAATAAAAAACAAAGATTATACAATATCTATGAATATTTTTCTAATATACACAGGTTGATTTGACTAAGGGAAGACATTGCTGATCAAAAGTCCAAAATCACACAATCTCTATGAAGTAAAATAACAGCCAACAAACACTAAAGTTCCATTTCTTCAAACCACTTTTTAGAAATCTACTGTGAAGTTATATCACATAACAATATGTAAAATGTAAACTCACAAGGTTATTCCTTACAGTATTTTTATTATAAAACCCTAGAAACAACCTAGATACTATCCATCCAAAGAAAGCTGCCTAAATAAACTATAATATATGCAAAGAATGGAGACTCAAGATATAATACAAACTGACATGAGGTAGATTAAGAAAAATGGACATCTCAATTCTAAAATTCCCTTAGATGTATTACAGGATTAAGTAAACACTGATAATTTTAAAGACCAAAATTCTCAAGGTATAAGAAGGGTCAGGCCCTGCTGCCATCAGGGGGCCAACCACACCCCCACAGCAAATCCATCACCAGCCTGAGGAGAGCAGTCAGCGCAGGCAACACGCAGGATTCACCAACCAGCTAAATTGAAGGAACATGGGAAAATACCAGGACTAAGGAGCAAGGTACAATCAGAGCTCCAGCCTAGGCAGAACAAGTTCGGGAGACACAGACACAAAAGAAATTCTAAGTCACACACCTGAAATTTCTGAAATGATAGCAACAGAAGTAAAGAGACAACTTAGGGCTTATACTGTTTAACTTTGCGTGCCTATATCTGATAGTCTGAGCAACTACTTGGAGGATAACAATTATACTAACTACAGTTGATTTCCTACTGCCTTTGTTTCTGAGGTTCAGTATGATTTATTGTTTTGTTTCATGTTTTATTCTCTTTTAAAAAGGGCCATAAAAATGTCATTCAGATACAAACAACCCTATAGACTATGCTTACGTACTTTATGGTTTCTAAAATATGTATATGCATTACACACACATGCATACAGGTTTATTTTCCAGCTTTATCTATTAGAAGGGTCAAGATGATGGGATGACGGCTGGCTATGCAATGATGTAGTACTGTCTTCCCTTGGCTTATGAGACCCTGGATTCAATCCCCAACATCAAACAAAAACAACCCTGAACTAGAAGGGTCAAGATGAGGGGAGCAATGAGGGCACTGACCTTTTGGTAACTATTACAGCAAAAGGGGGAACGGGGTTACAGACAAGAAACATCAATGAGGGGCTGGGGATTTAGCTCAGCAGCATAAGCGCCTGCCTTGCAAGCAGGCAGTCGTGAGTTCGATCCCTGGTACCGATAAAAAAAAAAAACAAAAAACATCAATGAATATGTTTTTATGAAGATCTTAACATCTATCTTTATTATCTCCCCACATAGCAAGGCAGTGCAATCGTAGAGAAATCTGGCAACGAGTGTGGTGCCCAAGAGATTGAAATTAATATTACAGGGAGGATCCAGTGGACATCATGCACTTTGCAGAATCTCTGTGTTATTCTCTGGGCAAAGTCATCTAAGTAGTACTCCAGCTACAAGTACATCATCTCCATATCTCATTGTAGGGAACATTATACCAGGACAGGGGAGGGAGAATATATATAGCTCATTGGTACCGCACTTGCCTTGGAGCATGCAAGAGGCCCTAGGTTCCTTTGGGTCAAGATTATTGGTATCATAATAGGTAAGAATGTTTGAGGCCAGAAGTGGTGACACATACTGGCTGGGGCAGAAAGATCACAAAGAGTTTGAGGACAGCCTGAACTACAAAGCAAGATCCTGTCTCAAAATGAAAAAGAAAGGTGGAGCCCAGCATGGTGGTACATGCCTCCACTATGAGTTGAAGCCAGCCTGGATAGTGAAAGCCTGTCTCAAAGAAAGAGAAAAACTGCTAGGCATAGGTAAATCCAGTACTGGGAGACTGAGGTAGGAAGATCACCGTGCCAGCGTGGGCTGCAAAATGAGCTGAAGGCCATCCTAAACTGCATAGTGAAACCTTAACACACACACACAAATATACAAACAGGAAGCAGGCAAGCAAGGACGGTAGTGGGACTATTCCAGAAAACAGACAGATAACTAAATGTGCTACCTATCTCAGATTGGAATTCCATACAGGAAGTACATACATGATACTCTGAGACTTATCAGGTCAAGTAATAAGGTAGGAATATGGACAATAGGTTTATGTCAATGATAAAATTCTTAAACTTACAAGTTATGTAATTACCCTTTTTGTTCAGTCATTTTACTTATCTGTTCATGTTCCCAGTAGGTAATAATTATATTCCTATGGAAAGCTGATACATGTATAACACATTTTAATTCTGCTTTTAATATAATTACATTTATTAGTACATTTTAGATGTACATAATGATCATATTCACCATTGGTAATTTGTACCTGTACATATTTTGATTATTCTATTCTTCTCAATCCTCTCTCCTCCCTTCAACCCATCTTTCTACCTCCTCTTTACAAAGCTTTGTTTCCATTGTCTTTTCATCATTTTTCCCTTTTCTCTTCCTTTTCTCTCCTCCCCCACCCTAGCTCTTCTTTCCTTTTGAACAATTTCTTCCTGTTTCACAGTATGTATTGTACAATTTGGTCCTTATTTACATGAATACATACTTCTCAGATGAAGAAAAATGCATGGCAAATACATGGAAAAATGTGCAACATCAATGATTATTAGAGAGATACAAATTAAACAACACCAAGGGCAGGGGATTCAGCTCAGCAGTACTGCGCCTGCCTAGCAAGCATGAGGTCCTGAGTTCAATTCCCAGCACAAAAGCGAAAACAAAAAAAACTAATGCTAAGATTCCATCTCAACAGAAAGAATTGCTATCTGTGTGTGTGTGTGTGTGTGTGTGTGTGTGAGGGTTTCAAGAAAAAAACCAGTAACAAATGCTGGAGGGTTTGCAGGAAAAAAAAACCCTTCTCCACTGCTGGTGGGAATGTAGACTGGAGAGTCCTCAAAAAACTAGGATTAGGTCACATTTGATCCAGCTATTCCTCTTTTGGGTATATTGCTGGAAGAATTAAATGCATCATACCACAGCAATACATGTACCCATATTTATAGCAGCACAGCTTTTCATAACTAAATTAAGGAAACAACCCAAACGACCATCAACCAAGGGTAATGATGTGGTTTTTTAATATACAATGGAGTACTACTAGGCCATAAAGAATGATAAATTTGAGACATTGCTAAATAAATGGATGCAACTTGAGACCATACTCTTTAAGTGAAATAAATCTGACTCACCTGTATAAACGTTATATTGTCTCCCTGATGTGAGAAACTGAAACAGCAAATAAGCACCAAAATGCATAATACCTTGTTCTTTAAAAATAGTTCTTTAAAAAAAATTCTAGGGAGAAAGAAGCATACAGTGTGTATAACTTACTCTCAAACTGTTCAGGAAAGTATATATAGCTGGGGTGGCAGTGCAGGCCTATCTATAATTCCAACACTTTAGAAGATGGACACAGAAGATCATAAATTCAAGCCTAACTTCTTATCACACAAAATACAAAGGACTGGGGATGTAGCTCAGTACAAAGGCCCTGAGTTCAATTACTAGTACCCCCCTACAAAAAGACTTAAGTATGTAATGAGGGAGAGAAGAAAAACAGGAAATAAGGTAGAGAAGAGAATAGATTTCCAAGTAAAGAACCACTTCAAATGTCAGAAAAGTTTCATAACTTACCTTCACAATCCCAGCCCCCATACTGTGCTGGGGATCAAAATCAGAACATGGTACACACATAAGAAGCCAAAGTGTTCTGCTTCATTTTGTTTTGTAAGCCAGGGGAAAGGATATATTTAAGCAAATCTAGCCAAGCATGGTGGTGTGCAGCTGTAATCCCAACACTTGGCAGGCTGAAGCAGAAAGATCATTGTGAATTCTCAAAACCAACCTGGGCTACAAATTGAGCTCAAGGCCAGCCTGAACTGCATAGTAAGACCCTGTCTCATAAAAACAAAAAAAAAATCTTCTAGTAAAATCAGAAGTGAGCAGAAACAGTGGATAAGGAAGCAGTAAAGGAACATGGACAAATACATGTATGAAATTATGTGGTCTTGGCCTTGAAGAAGGTAAAATTAGAAATGAAAAATGGAACAAATGCAAAAGACAGGAAAATTGCAAACCAGATAATGGCTGTTTACTAAACGCATCATCAAAAGGGAGTGGAATGCAAAGAAGACACAGATTTCCCAAATAGCTAATCAAAAAAATGATGGTATTAATAACAAAAAGAAATTTAACTAGCTAGGCAAAGCAAAACTATTATCTCAAACTGGGCATGGTGGCACATCCCTGTAATCCCAGTACTCCAGAGGCTGAAACAAGAAGATCTTTCTAAGTTTGAGACCAGCCTGAAATTCATAGCAAGACCCTATCTCAAAAAGACCCTATCCTCCAAAAAAAAAAAAAAAAAAAAAAAATTAGCTTACGTATCAGACATTTCTAATCTTATTTTTCATATCCTGACACAATATGAAAAGCTAAGAAAGGCATTACGTGAAATACCATTTTTAATAGAAAAAGCAATTCAGGGAAATTAGTCTTCACAAGTCAAATAGTAAACACTGGCTTACAATGTTTACTAAATGCCCTTCAAATATAACCATACATGGGACATTTCCTCTCTTCATCCTAAAAATTGTTTATATCTTTACATACATATGTCCAAATACAAATACAGCCTTGTCTTTGTCCAAATATTCCAATTACATTCACTCAACTCACATTCACTGAAGAGAAAAGCAAGAAGCACCAAACAAGTTTAAATCAATCATAAAGAAGTAGGCACTATTTTCAGAAGGTTTAAGTCAAAAAAATTAGAAAGGATCAAGTCAAAGCAAAACTGAAATAATTACCTCGTTAACCAGTAAAATGATGTTGGAGTTTGTTTTTAATGGTCTCTGAATCCACTGTTAGGCAAGTATTTTGATCCTGAAGAAGAAAAAAAAAAAAAGGAGGGGTGTTGAATGTCATTATTCTTTGGTCACAAAAGCATTAGTATCAGTCAACACAAATTAAGTGCAATGCCTCTTTCTAGTAAATGAAGAAAAAATGCCTTATTTTGTCATTCCTTAATACTGCTGCTTACAAAAAAATCTCAGGCAAGGTATGTACAGACCTGGAAAATCCCAAATTGGGAAGATGTGGACACTGCTCCAAGGTATGGAAAGTAATCAAGACAGACAGGTACTCTGACCAGTTTTCTTCTACTATGTAAGAGGATGTATCTCAGTAATCAAAATGAAGTATAGTAATGGTGAAATTAAGAACAATTATTCAAAATACAGAATATGTGAGCATATAAACAGCAGGTTTTTGGACACAAAGAAAAGGGTAGTAGTATCTAGTGTGACAAGGCAGTCCAAAAAACCTTAGCTCTCCTTATAAATTCCCAAATACAACAATAAAGCCAATAACTTGAATGCAACTTTCTAGTCCTATCTATATCAAACACAACTACAATCACCACATAGCCTAAAGTTAATAAGCATTCAAGCTTAGAACTGACAGGTCTGTTGGGACAGGAAACAGAAAAAGTGACATTCATAGATTCCAATTAACAAAAATAATACACCGTGTTCAATCCACACCAGGAGTACGCAAGGGACTGCCAACTACAATCTAGCTACATGGTATGAATGGTTGTTGCACTTCTGAGGCCCAAAATAAACAGAGGAAAAAACATAAAGAACACAACATATGCAACTAAAAGAGAACAAAGAAAAATCCAGGTAGCAGAATTAGTGCCATGCACTTATATGACTGTTTATAATCAGAGAACAAATCTGAATTTATTATTGACAAAAGTAACCTGGTTGTATTTAGAACTTGAAATGTATCTTCCAACATACATTAAAACTAGTTTAAGAGCACAACATTTGGAGTCAGCCAGATCAAGACTTAACTTCCAGCTGGCTGGGCAACTTTGGTCAATTTATCAAGTCTACGCTGTAATTTTTTTTAATCCGGGGAGGGAACACAAAAGTATAAAATCTCATGAGGCTCTTGTAAGGTTTAAGTGAAAATAGACAAATTATTTAGTACATAAAAAAGCCATTATCAACAAAAGACTATCTGACATAATATCCAAGCACACTGAAACAAAATTTTAAAACTGAAAAAAACAATCATTAGTTGTTTTTAAATGAGTTTTAATGTTTTTGAAATTGGGATTTCTAAGGTGTACAAATTAATTAAAAGAAGAGGAAAATGGAAAGGGCTTGAAAAAACTTCCAGAAGGAGCTTCTACAGCTGTTTTGTTTTTCAGACACAGTGTCACTACTTTGTTTGGGGTGGTCTTAAACTGTGTACCCCAAACTGGCCCAAATTCAAAGCCATCCTCCTGCCTCAGTCTCCTAAGTGCTAGGATTAGTCATGTACCACACCACACCCAAATGTATGGCCCTATTATAAACCAGGTTTCAAGTCAAAAATGGTTCCTTGTTGTTGTTCCATTTTTAGGTGAGGAGAAGAAAGGCCTGTACAGCAAGTAGCAGCTAAGGAACAAGATAAATGAGACAAAGAAAGGAATTAAGACAGAAAGTACTCAAGACCATAACGATTCACCCAACAAATACTACTGTCTATTGTGGAAGGTTAGTGAGAAAAGCACCTTAGCTGATACTGAAGTATCTTATGGCTGGTTTCACATTTTTCTCAAAATATGCCATTTTTCTCTTGTAATTCCGATTCAATTCTGAATTCAAGAGAATTCAGAATATGTTGACACTGCCAATCTGAATTCCCAAACCAAAGACCTAGCATCTTTATATGAAATTCTCCCTTCCCAGTAGGTATATACCTAAACTACAGAAACTCCTACATAACTCACACATCAATGATTACATATTTGTCTATGAGGAACCTGGAAGGGGTAGAGAATTTAAGAACTACTATGTACCAGCTACTGCCCAGGTTGAGGCAGGAGGATCGCCAGCCTGGTCTACATAGTGAGCTCAAGGCTAGTCTGAACTGCATAGCAAGACCCTGTCTCAAAAAAAAAAAAAAAAAAAAAAAAAAAAACCTACTATATATCAGGATCCTATAAAGCATGGAAGTGTTAGAAAAACTGGTGAGTTACACTTGTCTGTAACCAAGATTCTGCAAAGCCAACAGTCCCAGTAGATTTCTTAGGATGTATTTTTTACCTTTAACAAAAAAAAGGTCTTACACCTGTTAATAATTAAATTTTAGTCACTCATACATACAAGAACCAAATTACAGCCAGTCATGGTGGTACACATCTGTAATCCCAGCACTCAGGAGGCTGAGCCATGAGGATCTTTGTAAGTTCTAAACTATCCTGGGCTACAAAGTGAGCCCAAGGCCAGCCTATACAGCAAAACCCGGTCTCAAAAAGAGAAGGGAAAAAAAAACCAAGAACCACATTACATTGACATAAAAACTGAATATAACACTTTCTCAAATATTAGTCACTTAGAGGATATGAGGAAAACCTAGCACTAACAAGTGACTGAGAAGACCTTATAGTCAAAACCTGCATCAGCAAAGTTAATGGGGGCAGGGCAAGTTCACCTGTATAACAGTTACTGAGATGTACCCTGAGGACTGAACTAAGATTCAAACAGTGGGAGAGAAACTGACAGAGGAATAGCCAAACTGTAAAATGCTTTTTTGCATTTTTTTTTTTTTTGGAAATGCAAACAGGACCGCCCCCCCCCCCAAAAAAAAGCCGGTAAGTATTACGAATGTTTTCCTTCCTTGAAGGCAGAACAGGGCAAGCTCTCCACTACTCATAATAAACCGTGTTCTTTCTATGTAGCTGACAGCATTGTGCAGTCTCTCCTCCTTTCCGAATATCCATAGAGAGAAGGTGCCACTGTTCTTGCGGAAGCCAGCTACTGTCCACCAACCTTCAAAGCACTACAGAAGTGAGGTGTAGTGGCACGCACCCGTAATCCCAGCACTTGGGAGGCTGAGGCAGGAAGGGTACTGCAAATTTCAGGCTGTGTGGGCTACATAGGGACTTCCAGACCAGCCTGAACTGCATAGAAAAATCCTCTCTCAAAAGGCAAACAAAAACAAAAGGACTGCAGAATAAACTGGTTCACAGATTAGTGTTAAGCTAAAAGGCTGTGCAACTTTTCTTTCACAGCTGACATTATTTATCAAGTGGTAAACATATTATCCTTTGTTGAAATCACAATAATTTCATTAGCAATAATCAAATGCAACCAATCTGTAGCTTATTATAAGAGAAAGAATGCACATGGTGTGAATTTTGAATCATCAGAAAATTTAAACTTCTACATGATATCACTTTTTTGAGGTATATGCACTAAAACCCTGTAAAAACTTTATTAGTCCACTAACATATGTTCAAAGAATTTGAAATGTACTTGCTACACAGGGTAACATGGCAAGATACTGATTACAAACCTTTTTGCTAGGTTTCTGAGTCAGGGTCTTGCTCTGTAATCTAACTCATATCTAACCTAGGCTGGCCTCAAACTCCTAATCCTCCCGCCTCGGCCTCCTAAGTATACAGACATGTGTCATCAACTCCCAGTTTTACAAAATTAAAAAAAAACCACTATAATAATTGATAGAAGATAAAGAATTAGTACAACATAAGCCTTTCAAATAAAATAAGAACTTTTTTTAAAAAACTGATACTATTTACCCTATACTATATAGTACATTCAAACTGACTTATGATCATTTAATAAGTTATAATACATGCTTACTTCAATGGGGTCAACCTGAAAATTTAAATGATGAAAACAAAAATCCTGGGCTCGGGATACCTCAAACTCATGGTGAGCCTCCTGCCTCAGCTTCCTGAGTGCTGGGATTATCAAAATCAGAAGTAACCCAAGGTTTCATAAAGTTAAGCTTCTGCAGGCAACCCTGTACAAGTCATTTAATTCAACTAAATGCTTTCTGTGTTTAGTATTACTAGATGCCAGGCACTGCACTTACACTTGAAAATAGAGGGCAACTTAGGATTCCTGCTATTAACTAGGAAAGAACAGATATAAACAGTCCCTTATGTTCCTGAAAACAATGTTCATAGAGTAAGCATTTGTTGAGAATCAGTATGTCACACTGAACAATGGCCGAAGGATAAAAGGAACCAAAAGTGAAAGACAAGGTCTTAGGACACCATTGTATCATAGAAAATAAAGAAAAACTGACTTTTTTCATAGAAAGCAAGATAAATCCAAAACCACTTATCTGAATGAAAAAATTTAAAACTAATGAAATCAGGATGTGCAGTTCCTCCAATTATCCCCAGAGTTAACAAACCAAAATGCCATTTGAGTTCATGATAAAAAGGAGGCAGAAAATGTTGTGAAAAGGCTGGCCACTTCCATAAAAATTACA
This sequence comes from Dolichotis patagonum, assembly GCA_004027295.1. Lineage (NCBI taxonomy): Eukaryota > Metazoa > Chordata > Mammalia > Rodentia > Caviidae > Dolichotis > Dolichotis patagonum. Next base: position 13,964 of record PVJX010000516.1, on the reverse strand, counting down.
TAGGATATACAAAACATAAAGGGGGTCGCTGAAACAGAAAACTTTACTCAGCATATCTGGGAAATTATACCCCATATTTTACTTTCACGATGACATCATTACCCACTATTAAAACAGCATTAAACAATTCTGTTTTTTTTAAATTACCTTGACTAAGGAGAAAACTAAAACATCCAGTTGGCAGACCAGTTTATTAAAAAGCCCTATGTCTCTGAGTTAACTTAGTAAAACAGGCAGCCAGCAAGCAGTTTACTGGTGCACTGCCTGCCTCCTTCCTCATCTCTTGGAAAAACTGCATGCAGTCAGTGCTGCGAGATCTCACAATATAAAAATACAGGAAGAGAACCAGAGGACTGGGTGGGGAGGTGAGCAAAGCTCTGGGTTCCACCAGGGGAAGGCTGTTCCACAAGAATTGCTACAGGGTCAAAAGTTTACAGTGGTTTCAATTTCACCTTTTAGCAGCCAATCAGCAAGCAAAGACTGCATGCTGACCCCTCAGGCTGCAAATGAACATTAACTCATTGGCTACCAAGATTGCATGTATTTCTTTTATCCTAAGGCTTTTTCTTTCCCATTTTTTTAAAAGGGCAAGTTGGAGTGGAGAAGGCAAAGAACATCTTAAGTTCAAGGTGACAATTATATTTTAAACAGGTGTTTGAGAGGAAAAATGATCAAGTAATTATCCTTTTTCTCCTTGAAATCAGTCTCTTTATCTAACAAACCGATCACTTATGCTAGTAACAAGACAAAGCATCAATTTAAGCAGGTTAAGGGGACATTTAATTTCCAAGAAGCTGCAATTCCATCCAATAACTTCTGATAAAAAGAATAATGTATTTCCTGTAAATACTTTAACAAATTCCTGGGGGCCTGAACTACCTGATGATGGATACATGTGACTGTCTCATGGAGAGCTTGTACCACCCCCAATGTGACTTTACCATGCCACCCAACAGGACAGTTGTGCAGTTACCACTCACTGATGGTTCACAGCCACCAGCAGTGAGGCATACAAATTATGGTCCAAATTTTTTTTATCTGTACAGATCTTACCCTTCCCCAGATCAGAACAAGCATTGAATGTGCTGCTATCCTTTTCATATCCACAGAAATGAAGTTAGAACTCCTGATTTAAGTTCCCTTTTCCTATATTCTTCCTCTCTCTAAAACACTGTCAGCAGCCAGGAATAATCTCCCCTATGCAACCAATTCAGGAGCAAACCCTTTAGCAACAGATACAACTGCCCCCCTTTAATTTCTCATGTTCGTTTTCTCTAAATGTAGAAATCAATTAACAAATCATTAAATATTTTCAGTCAAGTTAGCTGCGTGCACCTAGATACATTGGAGAAGCTGAGAGAGACAGGAAGATTGTCTATACCCATTAGTTCAATGACAGCCTGAGCAACAATGAAAGAGACCCTGACTCAAAAATAAGTAACACCTGGCAAGCATGAGGTCCTGAGTTCAAAACCCAGTACTCAAAAAGTAGGTAAATAAATCTCTACTACATATACCTAAAGTGTGCTACATTTAAAAATGAAAGCACTACAGGATGCCAAGTACAATGTACTAAGTATGCTAAGTGCTATATCAAAATGATCAGCTAAATCCTAAACTAGCAGATAGCTAATTTATAGTTAGCAGTCTCTCACTCCTTGGATTATAATACTTGGTTGAATGTTAGCAATAACCACTACCAATAATAACCCAATACTTAAGAAGGTCCTACCAAGTGCGGTCGCACACAACCATAATCCCACCACTTGGGAGGCTGGGGCAGGAGGATCACTGCTAGTTCTAGACAACAGGGTGAGTTCAAAGTCACTCTGAACTACATAGTGAGACCTTGTCTCAACAACAATAACCAAAAAAAAAAAAAAAAAAAAGCAACACATACCACAGTTACTTCTGAAAAACCCCCAAATGTGTACCTGCTAAACGGCCTCAAGCAAATTCCATAATGTATAATCTGCACATGGGTAGCAATTTAATGCATTTATTCAGGCAGTAAATAAAATCAATGCCAATATATTTTTTTCTTATTTCAGCATTAAAACAAGTAATTTTCTAGTAAGAACTCCCAAACCCCATTATTTAAATGTATGGCCATTTGGCAATGAAATCTATAATTTTAAAATAGATCTAGCTTTTTTTCATGTATGTATTATGTGTCTTCTATGTATCTTTTTACAAGATGGCTTCATTTTGAGAGAAAATGGATGCAATAAAATTCTACATCAAGTCAGCATGTTAGCAAGAAGCTTTTTTGTGTGTGTTCTGAATTTGATTAATACAAGCCAAGGTCACTTCCTGAAAGATGCCTACCATGCAGCTGCAGGCAAACTAGGCTCTAGTGTAAGGCTGGGGGAAGGGAATGGGTGATGGCATTATTAACACTCAGAAAAGATTCCATCTCCAAGAACAGCTATACTGCTAAGAGAAGACGGTAGCAAGGAATACCAAGATTCCTAGGATATTATTATTTCCACCCCTTTAATATCTAAAAACACATTTAATTCAATATAATGTTCATATACCCAAGTTACTTACACAGAAATCCTCACTGCTATACAATGTGTAAAAGCATGCTATGTACAGTAAATCATTTAATACTGGGCACTGAAGTAAACAGGCATTCTACACAAGGCAATCTGTATTTGCTATATATAGCACCTACCAAAAAAAGGATACAAGTCCTGAAAAAACAGAATCAGATTCAAATTTTGTTTACCTAAAACCAAGCATTGCTTAAGTCATGAAAGTAAAAATCTCAAACTTTACTAGAAAATATCTGATAAAATTGTGCTGAAATTCAATTGACTGTCTTACCAGCATTAATCCAAGTGTTACTGTGCCTCTGCGCTTAAAAAAAAAGACATCAAAAAATACAAGATCAGCAACCAGAAAAACACCTTTTTGAACAATTAATAACTAGACGTTCATTGAGCAGTTACTATGCACAGCTAGGAAACTATACCGTATACTTTCCTATATCTTGCAAGTCCTTTACACATTTCAAAATGGATAAAATATTTGGCACAGTTTAAGAAACCTGTGCTCTCCCTGTATATATATATCCTAACTTCTAATAGATGAACTGATTTTGTCTCATTTTTCCTATCAAATGAGAATTATCCTCAAATCATGATATTCTAGAGATAATAAGCTATGGTTTTAATGGTTGTATAAATAATTACAAAACCAAGCATGGTTTTAAAACACTGTCATATTCAATGCCATTTCTATTTTCTACATAAATATAATTTTGTCCATCCTTCATGTCCCTCCATCCATTGTCTGTCTGAAATTTGGTTTAGTAATTTCAACAAAGGGCTTTTCTAAAGTTAGAAAGTAAAGGAAGGCAACCAAGTAAAAACATACTATGAGAAGTCCCTTAATTGAAAGAACCTAGTCCCTGGATGTGGCCAAAAAAGGTACTTGGAAAAGTTCAACAAGATCTCACCACACACTTCTACAGTTTGCATCTAGAGTGTCCCCCAAAGGTCCACATGGTAACTGTTTGGTCACTGGTACTATACTATTGGGAACTGATGAAGGCTATAAAGGTAGGTCCCTAGAGGGAGGTTTTCAGGTCACTGAGGATATGCCCCTTGGGGAAACTTGTTCTTCTTTCCCACTGTCTTTTTTCACTTCTCAATCATAAAGCAAGGTTTTTTTTGTTTTTGCTTTGTTTTGTTTTGTTTTTGGTACCAGGGATTGAACTCATAACCTCACGCTTGCCAGGCAGGTGCTTATGCCGCTGAGCTGAATCCCAGCAGGACCTCATAAAGCAAGTTTTGCTGCAGCACATACACAGACAATGATGAGTTGCCCTGGGCAAGATCCTGCTTCAAACCACAAATAAAAATTTAAAAAATAAAAATAAGGTAAATTATATAATCCTCCGCCCCAAGACACCTTATAGGCAAAAGAGGGAGGTAAATTTACCCTTAATATCTCCTGGCTTCTATTTTCTTTTTATTTCAAAGATACTACAGAATAAAGCACAGAGTTGAACAGGAGTAATCTAGTATCTTGTCACAGCCCAAGAGTAATAATTCTCTCAAATCTCCCACTAAATTTCACTTCTCCCAGGGTTTTAACCAAGTACTCAATGCATTCCACATTTGGTACACAACACAAACTAATCTGGGCCCACCGTGGCTTATTGCTTGGTCTTATTGAGTTAATCCAGCTTCTGAGCCAAATATAGAACCTGAAAATAAATACTGACTATAAAACAATAGCAAACAAACAGAAGCCTACATGTCTTAAGTCTTCATCTACCAGTGTTTAAAAGGAAAAAAACACTTAAGTACTTTCTAGGGCATCCAACTAATGAAAAACTATTTAAATAATAGAAAGTACTATACCATATATACTATTACTACTCAGCTTAATATAAGTATGTCATCACAGTTTACTCTTTTAAAAATCACATTAGAAAGCTAAGTGCAGTGATACACACCTACAATTCCAGCTATTTGGGAGATCAGGGTAGGACAGCAAGGTCAAAGCCAGACTGGGCAACATGGCTCTGTCTCAAAAAGGAGAGTGAGCTCAGTGGTGGAACACCTGCCTAGCATGCACAAATCCCTGGCTTCAATGCCCAGTAAAATTACTCCCAAAACAACAACAGCAGCAGCAAGTCACATCAGCTGGGTGAGGTGGCCCATAGCTGTAATCCCAGCACCTGGGAGACAGAGGCAGTAGGATCACTGTGAGTTCCACACCTGCCTGGACGACACAGTGAGTTCAAGGTACAACAAGACCCTGTCTCAAAAAAAAATTATAAAATTCTATTAGACTATAAACTTTAACAGTATCTGTCAAGTAAAAACACTAATGCTTTATACAGCTACCCATTCATTACGCAAAAGTTTACTGAAAGTATACCAAGATCCTATAGTACTGCTAGTCTAGGTTCTGTGGATGCTGAACCAAACACAAGACCCCCACAGAAGTCCCAAAACTCAGAAAGCCTAATCCCTGGGCCCAGCAAAGTGCCCATTACAGTAGTACTTTGGTTCACAAATACTTTGTGAACAGCTTAAGTTTGTTAACAGAAGTATTTGGCAAAATTTTCTTGTTTGCAAACCCTGCATCCAGTAAGAAACACAACCACAGCCATCTTTACCTGATGAATACACATGTGGCCATCTTTTCCAGAATCATGGAATGAAAATTAAGGTCATGAATCTAATCTAGGTACTGCTATATATGAATTCAAAATGACCTAACCAAATATACTTGAGATGTGATAAATCCTAAAGATGGAAAAAGGATACTGAATAATAATAAATAATGCAGAAATAAGATATTTCCAAACAAAGTGGGATGAGCTACAAGATGTGATATGATACAGGGAGACAGGAAAGAAGTATTAACTACAGGTCAGGGAAGGATTGTTTGAAAGTGCAACCTTCTTTTTTTTAAATTTTATTTTAAGGGGAGTAAAATTAAACACAACAAAACAAAACAACGGGACATAAGAAAGCATAAATTTCAAAGCTAGACAACCAGGGATCTTCACTGTTATATTGTCTCTTGTTTTCTTCCAAATGGTTGTCCATATCTTTGCATATGGGGAGCTCATACTAAATAACATAGCCGATCTTTTCACAAGATGTGTAGTGAACTGGCTCCCACTTGCTGGGGGCGGGGGGCGGGGGGACAGGACAACATGAGATGTCTGATTCTCAGCCCACATGCTGGCAGGATCACAGCCACCCCCCAGAGAGGGGAGAAGCTCCTTATTATCCCGGCAGAGGGTGCAACTTTTAATCCAAGAGCTGTGAAGAACCAAGTAACCAAAGACTGCCCCAGATAAACCAGTCGAAGTGGTAAATGCCTGTAATTCCAGGACCTGGGAGGCTGAGGTAGTATGATCAAAAGTTTGAGTCCTACCAGCACATCTTAAAGAGACCTTACATCAAAATCAAAAAAAATTTAAAGGCCAGGGACTGCAACTCAATAGTAGAACATTTCGAGTTTGATACAATCTATTAGCATTAGTATTAATTACCTTTTATTGTCATTAAGTTTTAATAGCCAGGGCTCAGGATTTAGCTCAGTGGTGGCATAAGCGTCTGCCTTGCAAGTTCAATGCCTGGTACCAGGAAAAAAAAAAAAGGTTAATAGCCAAACCTTTCTTTTTTTTTTTTTTTTTTTTGTACCGGGGATCGAACTCACAACCTCATGCTTGGCAGGCAGGCACTTAAGCCACTGAGCTAAATCTCCGGCCCAATAGCCAAACCTTTCAACTGTCAATCTGAGACTACATTAGACTACTACAAACCTGAAAATCATGTGCCACATAGATAATCTGCCTAAAAAGTAAATGTATTTCTTTTTCGGAAGGTGAGGTGACACCAGGTCTCACTATGCAGTTCAGGCTGGCCTTGAACTCTACTATGCAGCCCAGGCTAGCCTCAAACTCACAACCATGTTCCTGACTCAGTCTGCTGAGATTACAGCTTTTGTGCTACCACACATAGCTGTCATGCTTCATTTTAAAAATTAACATACAAAATCACAAGAAGAACCATAATCTACAGCTATCACAGATACAATTTTAAGTATTAATACAAGCTAGTGAATATTCATGACCAAAACAATTACCAAAAACAATGCTTTTCCAATGGATTTGGTGGAAAGTAATCAAACTATATGCAGTTCAGGCTGGCCCTGAACCCAGTAGAGACCCCAGAATGGCCTGGAACTCACAAAAACTGTTCTGTCTCAGCCTTCTAAGTGTTGGCATTACAGGAATATGCCACAACATCAAGTTGTATTTTTTTATTTTGAGATAGTCTTGTTAAACTGGCTAGGTTGGCCTTAAGCTTACAGTCTTCTGGTCTCAGCCTCCCAAGCAACTGGAATTACAGGCAGATGCCAACATTTATTTAATCAACTAGAATTATTTTGTTAACTGACACTCTTCCTCCTGCTGCTTTTATTCATTACATATATAGACACAGATACATAACTTACTCAAAAAATGTTTCCCTAAAATGCTGTAGACTGGCCTTCCCATGAACCAAGCTCCACTATGGAGAACAGGAGACTCAGAAACAAGACAAAGCACACCTTTCCTGTGAGCTGCCAGTCCTCAGGCTGGGAAGGAGAAAAGCGTATATTCCTCTCTTCCTCAGAGCCGGGCCCTGGGCAACTGGCTGATTTTGAAAACTCAAGGTGACATGATAGCAATGAGGTGAAAGGAATAGCCTGATGCTTATGTTGTTTGGGTTTGCAGGCCTGGGGCTGGTAGTTTAGGCATCAATTTGGAGGGTGGCAGTGTACACTATGGAAACTGGGGGATTTCCTTCTGTCTTGTTTTGGAAATCCACCATTTTGTTCCACTTTATGGTTTTGTTCTATTCCTGTATCTGGTAACTTGAGCAACTATTTTGAAGATAACAATATGCAGTATAACAACCATTGTTAAATTCTCATCATCATGTTTTGAATATGTATATAACTAGTTTTTTTGTTATTTCTTTTGTTGTCATTTTGGTTTTTGTGGGGGGGTTCATTTGCATCTTGATTTTTGTTTTCTTTCTGTAAAATAAAAAGTATACCAAAGATATTGTGAATTGGGAAGAAATTGTTCAAAAGAAAAGATAAACGGTGAGAGGGGAAAGGAGGAATGGATAAAAGGAAAAAAATTATGTACACACAACATAGTTAAGGTAGTTAGTTATACAGCTAGCTTCTGTTAGTTCCCTGGAAAGAATGTTTTGTGCTAATATTGTTTAGACAAGATATCGTGCCTATGTCCTGTACTCTGAATAACTACTACAAGACACCAACAGGCAATGTTTCAATCATTGTAACTATCCTACTACCCTGTTTTGCAACTAGTTTTCATTGTTGTCTTTCTCTTTAAAATAAAATAAAATGCCTTAGACTAAAATCTAGATTAACAACATTTGCATAGCCAGGTGGTGCACCCTTATAATCCCAGGGCTCAAGAGGCAGGGTCAAGAGGATTGCTGAGTTCGAGGCCAAAAACCAAAAAAAAAATTTAATTTCTTTTTTAAAATACAATTTGCATGATGAGCACCACATTAAATGAACTTTTTGTTTGTTTTGCTTTTTGAGACAGGGTCTCTTATGTAGTTAAGGCTGGCCTTGAACTCATGGCAATCCTCTGCCTCAGCCTCCCAAATGCTGGAATTACATATTTTCTATAATTATAATTAAACATTAACCACTGTGATGTGAGTCATCGTGCCCTGACACATTAAATGACTTATTAAATGCTACTTTGTTTTATTTAACTAATCTGAAATAACTTCTGCTCCTTTTGTCACTGTAATTTTTTTCATTCGCTTTTTCTGGAGTGAGTGGTAGTAGGGCTGAAATCCAGGGCTTTACATACACTAGGCCTAGCTGTACCACTGACTGACTTACCCAGTCCTTCCACTCAGTATTTCAAACCTATAAATTGTTTAAATTAGATCAAACCATAAAGAAAACAAAAACATTAAATTCCTAAAGCTTACAGCATTAATTATCCATAGACCAGATGACTAACATTCAGCTATACTAGAATAACTTGCTCAAAGGCTCTCAATTTATACAGTAGAGGTTAGTTAGAACTCAAAATGACCTGCATTTCAACTTTGTGCTTTTTGTACTGCCTTCTGCCTAGAAATAAACTTTCTGAAACTGGGTCTCACTATGCAACCCAGGGTAGCCTTGAACTCACAATCCTCTTGCTTCAGTCTGGAATTACATACTCTTGTGTATTTATAATTAAATACGAATCACTGTGATTGCATACACTTCAATTCTAAAATGACCCAGTAGCAACTATTTTGCAATACTGAAGAGGAGAACATAGGCAAAAATAGGTGCCCAACCAACAATGACCTAAAAATTAAGCTTTTCAAATATATAACCAAGCAATATTCTTAAGAGTTTAGCCTATCTCTTATTTTACCAATTTGTAACTCTGGCTATAGAAAATTATTAGCTGATGACAAGATCTTCCCACAATTAGAACCCCTTCTCCTTACTCTTTGTTCAGTGAAATTTCCTCACCATGCCACTTGTCACACAGAAGCAGCTGTCCAGTTGTGGTCACCAGACCAACAGCATCAGCATTACTTCCACCTAGGATCTAAGTAATGCAAATCCTTGAACCCCATCCCAGAATCACCAGTGCTACAAGTGGTCTAGGTAATTCTGGTAACCTTAACAGTTTAAAAGCTACTGCTGTAGAGGAAAACGTGTAAGGGCTAGAGATATAGCTCAGTGGTAGAATCCTCACCTATCATCCTGAGGCCCTGGGTTCAATCCCCAGTACAAAAAGAAGCCTAGTTATTTTTTCTCTTTTTTTGCGCTATGCTAAAGACATAGGCTCTATGTTGGTCACTTTTCTCTCCTTGCTGAGACAAAATACTTGACACCCAAAACAAAGGAAGGAAAGGTTTACTTAGCTTACAGTTTCTGGAGGTTTCAGTACATACTCAGCTGGCTCCAAGGCAGGATGGCATCGCTAAGGGGTTATGGTTCATGGAGGCCACAGGGTACAAGATCAAAAAGGGCAAAGGGGGAAAAGTACACCTGCTTCCCTCCCTTATGTTTATGCTGGTACTTGCCCCTGGGCGGGGCAGCACTCACACCATCAATCCCAGTTCTAAACTGAACTGAACCAATAACAAACACTAGACTCATCCATCTCTACTACTGCACAAGGCTTTGAGGGAACAGTTAAACACAAACCGTAACAGGCTTCTAAGCATCTGGGTTGGGGCTGAAGATGTAGCTCAATTTGTAGAATAGCTGCCTAGCATATGCAAGACCCTGACTTTAACACTCAGCACTGCAAAAAGCAAATAAACTATGCAACAGGATTAACCATGCTCCTAAAATGAGGAAATCAGTACAGTATTCCTTCCTCCCTTTGGTATACAATAAATACTGCTTCTCAAACCTCAGGGAACAGAGAATCACCTGGAGATCACCAATCTATTAATACCTGGACTCCAGATTTAGAGATCACAAATCAGCAGGCCTGACCAGGCAGTCATGGTAAACACCCATAATCCCACTACTTAGGAGGCTGAGGCAGGAGGATCATTACTACACAATGAGTTCAAGTCCAGCCCAAACTGCACAGCAAGAACCTGTCTCAAAAAAAAAAGAAAAGAAAAGAAAAAGCAGGCCTGGAATACTGTAGAAACATCGCCCAGATAATACAAAAACAGAATATACTGTTGAGTGTACTAGAGCAAATCTTCAGATCTCACATATTAATATATTCCAACCTTAAGGAACACTCCAACCATTTATCCTTAATGCCTGTTCATTAAGATTCTCAATCTGTTCCATCACTTTTTTTTCCTCCTTTCCTTCCTGTTTTGGTTTCTGAGACAAGGCCTCACTTCACTGCTTTAGCTGTGGATTTCTTGAACTCATGGGCTCAAAGCAATCCTTCTGCCTCAGCTCCCACCAACCTGGGACTCTGGATACATAACAGCACCTGGCTCCACTATTTAACTTTGAAATAACCTATCGGGGGCGGCAAAACTCATGACCTTGCACTTGGCAAGCCTGTAAGCCACTGAGCTAATCCCTGGCCCGAACCAATTTTTTAATTTAACTTTATTTATCAAAGCATTAAATTAAGACTTAAGATTCATTTCACTACATAACAACAAAATACTACAAGTTTTCAAAAGGGCTGTAAAAAAATTTAATATAGTTCAACTAAATATGGTGTGAAGCCACAATAAAATAAATAAATAAATAAATAAATATCCGGTAAGACATCACAGAGAATACTGAATTGACAGGCCTAGATTCTCAGAAGGTCTGCCATGCACAATGTGACCTTAAAAGTAAATATGAGGCAATAACTTTAGCCAGGTGTGGTGTTGCATATACATATTATGGCTTGTATCGAGATTTCCCCACCAAAGGCTCATGCAGTCACATCTGGGGCTTTTTGAAGATAACTGGATCTAGGATGTGTGATTCTGAGATAAAGTATGTGGTGCTGGGATTAAGGAAAACCCACTGTGGGTTTGAGTGACATCGTTCAGAAAGCAGGTAGCCTGGAAGTGATAAAAGGGAGAGAAGCAGACTGCTGCTGCTGCCTATTTGAGCAGCTTTGCTACCTTTTCCCTGTGCTGAGACACCATCAACTGTTTCTCATGTGATCCCTCTGCCATGCCTTGAATCCAGCTGACCATGGACTGAAAGCTCTACATATTGTGGGCTACAATGAACCTTCTCCTTTAACTTTGGGAGTCAATGTTAACTTTGGCTTATCTCAGCAAGCAGAAAGGACAATATAAGTAGTTTCAGCTACGCACGAGGTTGAGGCAAAAGGTTCACTTAAACTCATATCAAAACAGCTTGAGCAACATAGTGAGACTCTATCTCAAAATGACAGTTATGTCCTTTCAAGAGTTTTTCAAACAGACACGTAAAAATTCCCTCTCTATATCCCCGTTAAGGCAATTTCCAATGTCTCAAAATATGCAAAACAGGCTATGGTAACTTTCAACAGAAGTAAACTAAAATACATTACTGAAAAGCAAGAATAAGTCAGCCATCAAGTAATTTCACATATTGGTATATATCTTACACCCAAGAGGAAAATACAGTTAAAAGATGACAATGCCAGGTATGATGGCGCATGCCTGTAATCCCAACACTTGAGAGGCTGAAGCAGGAGGATCCCTGGAGTTTAAGGCCAGCCTGGCCTACAAAAGTGAGCTCAAAGTCAGACTGAACTGCACAAATTCTGTCAAAAAAAAATACCATACCCCTCTCCCGCCCCAAAAACATTAGTTTGGCTAGGGTTATAATTCAGTGGAGGCCTAGCATGTGCAAGGCCTAAACCCCCAGTCTCTCACACACACATGCTCATGGACAGAATATAGTATTAAAATTATTAATTAGGGCCAGGGGTTTAGCTCAGCAGCGTAAGTGCCTGCTTGGCAAATGTGAGGTCGTGAGTTTGATCCCCAAAACCAAAAAAAAAAAAGAAGAAGAAAAAAAAAAGAGATCGTGAGGAAAGAATAAAATTATAATTTGTGTTTAAAAAAAATTATTAATTATACCATAAACGTATATGTGATAGACCAAAAAATGTGTTAATAGTTTTATAATGTTAAATCAGGGCCAGAGATGTAGCTCAGCAGCACAGGACTTGCCTGCCAAGCAAGCCCAAGGCCTGAGTTCAAATTCTGTACCCAAAAAAGTCATTTCAAATGTATACAGTGCACTTTTAAAAACCACAAATTCAAATATTATGAACATAAAGCATCTGAAATCCTTAAAATATAGAAGGCACACCAGATATGGTGGCACATACCTGAAATCCCAGCACTTGAGAGGCTGAGGCACAAGAGTTCAAAGCCAGCCTGCACTACATAGTAAGTTAAAGGGCAGCCTCAACTGCATAGCAAGGCCTGTCTCAAAAAAAGAAAAAAACATTTAAGACAAAAGGTAATATAGTGTGTTCCCAAATCAAATTTCCTTTTTTTATTCTTTTCTAAGACAGGATTTCTTGGCCCTGAAGCAAAGCCAGCAGATTGCTGTAGCTGCTGGTTTCAAAGAGGAGCCTAAAGAGAATTCTTTCTGTGGTCTGATGGCCATTGCAGAAATTTGGAAATGGAATGGTCAATTCATCAGAAAGAAATAATAGCAGGTGAGCACGGCGGACTTTGGGGGGCTTGCAGGGGAGGGACCCTGGTGCCTCAGGACCGGCACCGTGTAGTTGATTCGGGGTACTGGGAGAACACGGAGCTCCTCCCGTCTCTGGGGGGAGGCTGAAAGTGGCAGACTTTTGGCAGCCTGAAGGAGAGAGACCCTGGTACGTCGGGACCTGCACCGTGCAGTTGACTCGGGGTGCCAGGAGAACAAGAAGCTCCTTTCCTCTCTGGGGGCAGCTGTGAGTGTGGCAGACTTTCAGCAGCCTGAAGGAGAGAGACCCTGGTGCATCAGGACCTGCACCACGCAGTTGACTCAGGGCGCCAGGAGAACAAGGAGCACCACCCCTCTCTGAGGGGGCAGCTGTGAGTGTGGCAGACTTTCAGCAGCCTGAAGGAGAGAGACCCTGGTGCATCAGGACCTGCACCACGCAGTTGACTCAGGGCGCCAGGAGAACAAGGAGCACCACCCCTCTCTGAGGGGGCAGCTGTGAGTGTGGCAGACTTTCAGCAGCCTGAAGGAGAGAGACCCTGGTGCATCAGGACCTGCACCATGCAGTTGACTCAGGGCGCCAGGAGAACAAGGAGCACCACCCCTCTCTGAGGGGGCAGCTGAGAATGTGGCAGACTTTCAGCGGCCTGAAGGAGAGACAGCCTGGTGCCTCGGGACCTGCACTGTGCAGTTGACTTGGGGTGCAAGGAGAACAAGGAGCTCCTCCCCTCTCTGGGGGGTGGATGTGAGGCTTGAGCTAAGAATCGAACATCTCATGTCGCCCTGTCCCCTGTCCTGTGTCCCGTGTCCCTCCCACCCTTAGCAAGTGGGAGCCAGTAAACTACACATCTTGTGAAAAGACTGATATGTTGTTTAGTATGAACTCCCCATATGCAATGATATGGACAACCATTTGGAAGAGAATGTGAGACAGTATGACAGATAGTAAAGATCTCTGGTTGTCTAGCTTTGAAATTTATGCTTTCTTATGTCCCATTCTGTTCTGCTTTGTTGTGTTTAATTTTATCCCCCTTAAAATAAAATTTTAAATATGTATATAAAAAGAGAGGGGAAAAGAAAGTACTCTAAAGCATATAACTGCATGTATGTTTAAGTGTGTAAGATAGATGACCACATTACTGTTTTTGTTAGATTGTTGAGCAGAACTGTTAACAGTCTCACTGTTTGAATGTCTACTTTGTATGCTTTAATTTTGTAACTTGAACAACTATTTCCAAGGATGACAGTACCTAACTTATCAAGTGGCGGATTTCTTAGTGTTTTTGTTTTTGTTTTGT
>PVJX010000515.1:0-245980 GCA_004027295.1 Dolichotis patagonum | reverse complement strand
GGAGGAGCCGGAGAGTTCCAGAGCAGCTGTGAACACACTTTTCCTGGAGCTCTGCTCAGCTCAATGTTCTCTGGCAACACCTGGTGGAACAGGGAAAAAACTACACAGCGCTCTGGCTTGAACTACTGCATCTGCTGCTCCTGTCACAGCTGAGGGCTTTTCAAAACACAGTTTGCAGCTGAGTGGGGGAGGGAGGAGCATCAGAAGCCCCGCCTCTGGGCTACCAGCAAACCTTGTGCCACGCTCATTTCCACTGCTTATCATTTCAAATTTACCAAGCAGAAAACAAGCATTCTTGTACAGTCAAGAGGTTTTTTTTTTTAATGTGTGTGCAGTATGCATGCTAGGGTGAGGAAATAAACTGCAATTGTAAGCTATCTGGAGATTTTTCTCTAGAGTGTGCCCAGAAATCTCTCAACAATCACCCTACAACTTTGCAAGCATGCACTCCCCAACTTTACAAGCACACTCTTATGAGTTATTATCATATCCAAAATGATACACTTTGGGGCTCTGCAGGTATCTCTACAGCTGCATATAGAATCCTCTCTGCTCAGCAGAGAGCAAATGAGAAAGAAGACCTCAAGTATCCACTCACAAGCAAGAAAATGTACTGACTCAGGAACCTACCCTGGCTGCCCAGTTTTGCATGGATGAGAGCAAGACGCTTACCTATGGAGCATTCTTGCCTGATAACAACATGGCAGGAGGCAATCAGACAATTAAAAGGTGTAGTTGACTTTTTAGAAAATGTTCTCTGTAAATCACAGACACACAGCAAATTTCCAAGATGGGCAGCATTGCTGAGGTTTAGATTCTGGTTACTCAGATGGCAAGTTATTTACATTCTCTAAGCCTTTATTTCCTACACCTGTACAAGGAAGGTGTGGGCGCTGTTTTATAGAGTGACTGCCATCAGCTTTGTGCTCAGAAAACATTAGCAGAAGGCACAATTACTGACTTCTAAGAAACAACCACTGCTTGTCAGAACCCTGGGGGCCTGTTTCTGGCAGGACAGTGACTTGCAAGGTGACATGGAACAAATTCCCATCTCTTTGTGTTTTTCTTGTCCTCCAAAATGGAGCAAATACCACTAACTTTAAAAAAAAAATCACACACATTTTTTACCTGTCTACTTGGAATTAATTCATAATAAATAGGAAATGAAATAGGGTTTATTAGTATATGTTTGCAAATTATAATTACATTTTGTCTTGGGGAATTGATACACGTACATATTGTATGTTAATCATTTTTATTCCCCATCTCCCTTACCCTCACTCTCCCTCATTCTCCAGATTCCCTTTCCAACTTAATGTTTCCCTGTTTCCTATCATCCCCCTTTTACTTTTCTCTGCAAATTATTTATACAAGTAATCATAGTATAGTGATACATGAATAACCATGTTTATATCAACACAACTCAACAACTGAATCATGAAGCAGCTTATATGTCCATTAAGGGACAAATGGATAAAGAAAGAGTATACACATATACATACGTCTCAGCCATAAATTATACATTTAAGTCATTTGTAGAAAAATGAATGGATTTTAAGACCATAATACTGCATCAAATAAATCAGATACACCAGGGTAAATACTTCTTAATTTTTAAAAATTTCTAAATGAAAATATCATTGTTGGTTGGAGGTAAAGCACATTAATTCTTCTTTAAGACATCTAGCACAAGCTGGGCATGTTGGTGCATGCCCGCAATCCTAAAAGTCAGGAGGCTGAGGCAGGAAAACTGTCATAAATTTGAGGCCAGCCTGGACTCCATAGTGAGTTTAAGGCTAGCATTGACTACATAATGAGACCATGTCTCAAAAAAGTAAAAAAAAAAGTCATGCAATATAAAAATAAAGCATTATTGTGAATAAGATATTATGGTTAGGATGCTCACATCCATATAATAACATAAATAATAAATGTCATTGATTGGGCAGCTTTTAGAAAATACTGTAGGACCATTTGGAAGTGTCTCAAAACAGGTACTTCAGGGTCTCCTTTGGAAGTTTGGTCAACCTGGTCAAATGGGGAGCAAGGTTAACAATAGGATATAAAAGTAGTCACAGATACAAAAAAGTGCTCATAACTTCTTATTAGGAAAATGGAAATCAGAACCATCGTGTGATATCACTTAATACCTATTAGAATGGCTACAATCGAAAAGACAAAAGATAGAAAGAGTTGGCAAGGACGTGGAGGAAATGAAGCCCTTGTGCCCTGTTGATGAGGATGTAAATTGATATAGACATGTTAAACAGTATGGAGGTTCATTTAAAAATTAAAAAATAAGACTACATTATAATCCAGCCATCTTATTTCTAGGTGTGGTATTTATCCAAGCAAAATGAAACCAGAGTATATCTGAACCCCAATATCTGTCACAGCATGATTCTCAATAACTAAGATACAGAAACACACAAGTGTCAATTGGCAGATGAATAAAGGAAATGTGATATTTATGAGATAGAATATTATTCAGTCATAATTTGAAGGACATCGTGTCAGTTACAACAACATGGACAAACCTGGAGAACATTATGCTGAGAGAAGTAAGATGCTAAAAGACAAACACTATAAAATCTCAACAGTCGAATTCATAGACACAGAGAGTAAAAATGGTGATTGTCAGGTGCCAGGGGCAGGAGAAAAAAGAAATATAGGTTAGTCAAATGGTATGAAGTTTCAGTGCAAGATGTATTAGTTCTGGAGATCTAAAGTGTATCATGCACTTGAAATTTGCTAAGAAAGATCTCAAGCTGTCTGACCAACAGCAAAATGAGAAAAATAAAAACTGTGTACAATGATAGGTATGTTAAATGTATTGAATGTAGTGATAATTCACAGTGCATACCTATATGAAGTACAGACTGCACATTTTAAACATATACAATTCCTGATTATTAATTATACCTTAATAAAGTCAGAAAATAAAAAAAAAGTGCTCAGACAATATAATGAAAAGCAAGTTCCTTTCATCCCAGAATGGTGACATGAATTTGTAGTTACAGCCTCACTATTTCTTTCTAGGTCAGATTTGCAAATTTTCTTCAATGCATCTGTAATTGTCTCCATGTCCCCTCTGCGTCTATGGACCATCATTTTGTATTTTCAGCACCACCAAATATCAAAAATAGGCTTCCTCTGCAGTTGCCTTCCCCTACTGAGATGCTGAGATCAGATTCCACGCTGAGATTCAAAGTTACAAGGTCCCATCCAGTGGAATTCTCAATGAGCGAGGCTTCCTCTATCGGTCACATTCTACAAAATATTTACCATATTGCTTGCCAGTGGCTGTCCAATTAGGCTCATCCAAAATACTATAATTAACAGAGGGGAATCTCTCATACCAAATGTTGGAAACTACTCGTATTCAAATTATGCATAAAGACTTGGAAACCAAGAAGTAGTATCTGTCTGCAATCAGAGTTCAACTACTTTGAAGTGTCCTGTTCCCAGGCATGACACCCTAAAAGCAGTAAGTTACCTGTATTTTCTTCTATCCTTTGATAGGATTCTCAAGTGCAAGAAGAATCCATATTATTTTTTTAAGTTTTATTTAAGACCACTTGTTAAAGATGATATTCATTTATATCAAATGACAGTTCTCCAATCTGAAATGATTAAAGATTGATAATGGAGCTCAAGACACAACATTTTTCACTTCAAAAGGAAATTATTAACCACCATTTTCAGAGCACTTAACAATGTCCAGGACTGAATAAGTTAGCTGATCTTCCCTTACAGGTGAGTCTTCACAGAGGCTTGGTGAATTCTTAAACATATTTTCAAAGAGTTGCTCTGAGTTCTGAAACAGAGTATATACACTTTTCCATTTGGTAAAATTAGATTGTACATTTTAATTAAAACTTCACTTTAGGATACACACTATATATAGCATGTCCTTTATCATAAAATATATTTATAAAATAAAAACAACTTGTTTAAATAGAAGAACACACATCCATGTGCTGCATGCTTGATGTATCATTTACACGTTATCTCTCTTTGAGGCTTAACCTCTGGAGATAGGTCACAAGCTTGGACAGGCAATGACAAAAGCCACTTTTATGTGACAACTGAGTTGTCTTTATGCAACTTTAGAAGCTCTTTTGCCACCCTGATGGGGTTGTAACCTGTGAAACAAACCACGTGTCCCAGTTGTGCCACTGTGTCTGAATTTTTTTAATATACATATATATGCGTATATACATATATACATATTATGTATATACACATATATACATAATATGTATATCCACATATATACATATTTGTATATATACATATTATGTATATATGTATTTATTTAGCAATATATATGTAATTTTTGGTGGTACTAAGGATGGTTCTCAGAGTCTTGTGAATGCTATCCAAGTGCTCTACCACAAAACTACACAAACCTGTCAATGTGTCTACTGAGTTCATACCATTTTCAAATACCTTTTATTGTCATGGCACTGTCACCCTTGACGCTGGAGGCTAGTATCAAGGATATTATCTCCTCACTATAGAAAATGTAGATGAGGTCCAAAAAAGTTAAACAACATGTTTGTCAAATAACAGTATCACACAGCGAATAAATACCCACGTGACTACTGGATTCCAAAATAGTTTTCAATCTACTTTTCTCTTTTATTAACCCTGAGCTGTCTGCCTGTTTATCCATTTGGCTGCTTATCTATTTATCAATCCATCCACCTGTCTAGCCAAAATACCTTATATGATTTTAAACTGAGTTTGAATGTTATGAGAGAGAGAGAGAGAGGTCTAGAGCAATAGCTAATTATTTCCAGAAATTCCCTCTTTGTGGAAAATTTGAAATTTAGAAATCTTCACCTTTTTGGTCTATTTTTTACATGTTATGTATAGTTTGACTTGTTTCACAGTGAGAGTGGATTCAGGTCAACTGCAGTGTGCTTAAAAATACATGCAAAGAAGATAATTTTTTTTAAAGACTAACTTTACGATGTAACTTATTCTTCTTGATTTTCCAATATCGCCATTGCATACTCCCTGTATTCAGGGAAAAATCTCCACGGACATGTTGAAGTTATATTTTAGATAACCCTTTCCACTTAAGCTGCATTGGATCAGATTTTGTTCTTTCTGTCCCTCACATGCCTGAATATCACATGTGGCTCCAAGGATGGAAAAGTAACATGCTAAAAATAAATGCAAGTATATTACACGCCACTTTGACTTTGATTTTCAGCAGCAAGGATCACCAAGCCCACTACTATCTGCACGACAGAAGATTCCATAAGCCTCACTCAGTGGGTGTTAGCACCAACATCAGCATGGGCACTAACTTCCCATGATGTCACCACCATCTAGCTGGGAACTGAAATCAATTTTTAATTGACTGCATTATTGCAAGACTGATGCTCATCTATTGGGCTCTGCTGAAGGATGTTTCTGTCCCCAGTTCTGCACATATTACCCAAGTGGCAAACTTCAGAATGCTTGAAGAGCAAGCAGGTTCCACAGCAGGAAGGGGCTTTAAGACCAGCACTTCCTATTCTTTATCTTGCGGGTGGAAGGTGATATAAAATGTGCTGTGGAGCCACCAGGAATTGATATGTTTAGAAGGAAAACCTGTAGGGCCTGAGTGCTTTAGTTAAAACACTTAAAAACATTTTTTTAAAACTTTGAAGAGAAACTCAGAGACTGTTATGAATAATTTTTTTAACTTTTTAGGATTTCTGTCTTCAAGGATCATCTGAGTATGTGTGCTAGACTCCATGCTGAGACTGCAGTTGTCACCTGAAGGAGGGAATCAGTAGGAGGAGAAAGGGGGCAGATTTACATAATGCAGTTATTCTAAATGCAGATCTTGGCCCTTCCCCCAGACCAATCAAAACCTCTAGAGATGGAGCTTGGAGGAAGGTGTGATTTAACAATTCCAGTAGATTCTTCTGCATGACAAACTGTGGGAACATGGTGCATAAAGGTTCAAAGCATGAACTCCAGAATTAGCAAAATCTGGATTAAGATACCAACTATGCCACTCTCCTGGTTGACTGACTAAGAAAAATGATGTCCCTCAGGTGAGGCTCAATTTTCCTCAACCAATACAGTAGAAACATACTATCTACCTCAGAGGATTGTTGAGATTGAACACAATGCCTGGAGCTTCAGAAATAAATGTTAGCTCTCTATAATATTTATGTAATTGTTGTTAGTCTAAGTTAAATTGAAATATTTCTCCAAACAAGGATGCTTCACAATAAAATGGAAGGGGATTGAGTTGTGTTTCCGAAAAGATACATTCAAGTTTTAACCCTAGTGCCTGCTATATGGTCTTACTCGGGACAATGTCTTCATAGATATATTAAGTTTAGGATTGTGATATGAGATCATCACAAAGTAGGACACAAAAGAGAAGACATAGAGAAAATACCTCTGGTAAATATGGAAGCAGGAATTGGAGTGATGTACATACAAATCACAGAATGAGGAAGATTCCAGAAGCCAACAGAAGCCAGGAAAGAGGTAAGGGACAGATTTCTCCTTAGTATCTGTAAGGAGCCCTCTCACATCTTGACGTTAGACTTGTAGACTCCAGAATTGTGAAAGAATACATTTTTATTGTTTAAAGTCACCAAATCTGTGGTACTGCAGTGTTTCTTGAACTGCCCTAGGAATACAGATAGAGTACTTTAGGTCCACTTTAGGAGGTGGATTAAGTTTGAAAAGGATCACCTAAGCATTCTCTTCTCTAGAAAATCTGAACACATTGAACCAGAGTAGGGACTTGACTTCAGGCTCTGCGCATGTCAATCATCACAGGAGTCCGCTGGCCACACCCAACAGCATCAGTACATCTCTAGTTCAATGTCTGTTCTCTAGCAGGATCCTGAAAGGAAAGAATTTCTCCTTTGGGAAGCAGTTTAGACATACAGATCTGAAGGTGGTATGTATAGCAGTCAAAGCAGACCCTCTCAGGATAGTTGCCATTTTGTCAAGACAGGTCTCCTCTCTGAACTCTCCAGAGAATTCACTCATTGATTCCTGTCCTCAAATTAACACCTTCATCCCGTCATTGTCACTATGGCCACCATATACTAACATCCCTAACACACTAGATGCTAATTTATTTACCTTTATTATCTCCAAAATCTGTTTTAAAATAATTCTCTGTTCCCTTCTTACAGATCAGGAAACTGAAATCCAGCAAGATTTAGGATCCTGTAAGTGTTACCCAGAAAGCAAGGAAAACATGCCAATTTCAACTCTGTGGTAGGTCTGTCCTCATAGGCAGTTTGGAACAACAGGCGTGTTTCAAGCATGGAGATCGGAGATATTCCTCAGTGATGGTCCAACTCATTTGGAACAAGTCCAGCAGAAGCACTCTTGTTCCATGCAGAATCTTACTGAAGCAGGTTCCTAATCAAATGTTCATGAACAGTGTAAGGAACACAGCCATTGCAGGAAACTAGATCACAGAACAGTTGCTCAAAGAATGTGGATTAACCTGCTGAAGACCATAAGGAAAGAAGCTAGATGCTGTGAAAGTTTATGAAATAAAGCTCCCATTGTTCACTGAGAAGAGAAAGTCTAGAGCCAAGTGAAGCCTTAAAAATTGAGTATTTTCACCATGCTACTTTACAGTGACAAAATCAATACTCCAATGCACAGTCAGGATTGTGTGGCCTTTGATATGGACAAGACTTGAACACAGAACTCTTAACCTGTGTGTTCATACCACATAAATCTACTACTAAATTATGAAGGCAATAAATGCGGATATATATATGTATATATATACATATATACATATATACATATATATACATATATATGTATATATACATATATATACACATATACACACACACATATATATACATATATATACACACATATGAATTGTTCTTAGGTGCCAGGAGAGTTGACCCATATAAGTGTCATATTCTTTGTGAATCACTGTCATAGGAATCTTCTGCAGGTCTTAGTATGCTGAAAAATACTTATTTCAGTACCCTTCCATTTACTCTTTCTACTTGTGGTATTGACTTCAAAATTCATAAATGACTACAGGCTGTGCAATGCCCTTGTCATTACTGAGTTCTAGTCACTTCTACATAGATCTGTGTTTCTACTTATCTCAAAGAGACTTGTACTGCCCTTTATGTGACAATTATAAGGAATTAACATCAACTTCATGCCTGGTGTTCCTATTAACTAGTGTTGACAGTCTGGTGTCCTACAGTCTGCAGATAAACTGTCTCAAAAAGTCACTGGAACCATGAGGCTAAATACCTTGTCATTTGAATCATATCTTGAGTACATGCTGGATTTAGGTCTAACACAGCCACTCAGTTCTATCTTATTAAGATTCTTCAAGAATCTCTTCCTGACTCTGTTTGGCATCGAAAATAGAACATAAAGAAGGTACCATTTTTGTGGAAAAGGTTACAGTTCAATAGATTTTAATTAAATAATTATCATTTATTCATTGTTTTTTTTTAAATCAGCTTTTGCATTTTATATACTGAATTTTCTCAAGGGAAGTTGAGTTCATGTTTTACCAAAGATTTACAAGTGCATCTATGTTTTGTTTCCTACATTTTATGTGTCCATTGCTATTTTCCTGCTATTCTTGGAGACATATTGTCCTTGCTTCTATAGAAAGAACTGCAGAGGGGACACATGCAGCTGGCACTAGGGGGAAGCCTGGAGGGAGAAGTCTGGAGTGAGAACTCAGGTGCCTGAGCTCTGCAGAGTCCTCAGCTACTCCTGGTGTCGGTCCTGGGCCTCCACCTGAGTCGGGACACACAGGGAGATCAGAAACAGCATCAAGACCTTCAAGGTGGGATGCTCCCCATTATTCAAGGAGAAAAAAAAAATGCATAGTCCCGACACTGCTCTCGTTGTATTCCCATCTGCTTGCTATGGATGCGTGCCTGTTTTCACTGTTCTAAATTTCTCAAATGCAATGGCTCGGGAGTCATCTTTCTGTGAAGGCTACAGTGGCAATAAGAGCAGACAGGGGAGCTGCAGCACCGCGGTCTTGCTCCTGGAGGTACACAGGAGACTTGTTGCCTCCAAGGAAGCTAGGACACTTTCATTACCCTCCTCTCGCTTCTGCTTTGGACAGCAAAAGAGCAAAAGAGCAGTTCTTATGCCCTCCACCGGGACTTACAAGCTGGGGGCACGAGATCTGAATTAAATAAATAATTATCATTTATTTGTTGTTGTTTTTCAAAAAAACCAAGTTTTCGCATTTTATATATTTGTATTTCTGGGCCCTGACAAGCGCCTCTCTTCTATCACAGGAATGCTCCCCTCTCTGCAGAGCCACACTGATGGATGCGCTGGCACATAATTATCTTAATTTAGGTGTGGATTTTGCGACAATATTTTGGATAACCCTGGCACTTATTCTTCAGTATTATAAACATTTATGTAACCATGCCAGCCGATTAATCTGAAGGATGTGGCAAAGAGACAGGGAAATTTCACCCACAGGAAACAAAAATACAGTCTTTGAGGATAAATATGTACTCCAAAATTCATAACTTATTGCAGATTGGTATTGATATTTCAGAAATGTATTTGTCCCTTGGACATATTCATACAGTGTTTGCAAGTCTATAGACACATCTATTTAATAACTGTACCACATAATTCTTCCATGCTACATATACATGAGAACCTGCAGACACCCCCTCAATCCCCACAACAAAGGTAATAAGCTTTTGTCTCGTCTCTTTTTTTTCCGCTTTAAGCATTCCCCTTAATGAGCTCTGCTTCTTTGTAACTCAAGAGATTTAGTATTCTGTCCAACAAAACAATTTATTGCCCAAAATGTTCCGACTGCAGATAAAATCGTAGCTTCCCCAATACTTCTGGCTCCACAGTTAATACCCTAATGTTTCATTTACAGCTGAACAAAGCAGCTTATCTCCACTAAAAGGGGAATTAGTAGTAAGAAATAATTTCAATCATCTGCTGAGTTTCTAAGTAAAGTGATGACTTCTGCATTCTCACTGCTATCTGATGACAGGTGTGTTGGGGGCTCCCAGAAAATAGAGCAGTTCTGTCACCTAAGCTTTGTAATTTGAACAATGCAGCTACATAGATCAGGCAAGAGTTAGGTCTTGGCTGTCAGGGGGGGAAAAATCGACACTCAGAAATATGCTGTAGTCAGCGGTTCTTAGCTACAGATTGGGTACTAACTCAAGGGGAAAAAAATAGGTTTGAATCAACAAATGGCTCCATCGTCCCCTCCTTGGTCTGCGGCAAACTTATTATCCACCTACAAACACACAACCACAGTCTATTACACTTCCTTGGCACGTACACACGCCCACACGGTACCATGATGGCTATATATCCTCACATGCGTGCACATTGTCTTATTTATGTGTGCACAGACGTGAAGCCTGCTGGAGACAGCAGCAAGGGGGTGGGGAGTGAGGATGGTGGAAGGAGATATAGTGAAAAACAGCGAGGCAGAGACATAGAGGATGGTTCTGCGGCAGGCATGGAGCATTTCCATAAAGAAAGAAGAGTGACTTGCCTTCCTGAAAAATCACAAGAGGAACTTCAATTTTCTACTTCTTTTGTCACAGTTTTGGCATGTGAGGACTTGGTGGTGATCCCAAAAAGGTGCCTGATAAGTACAAGGGAAAGAGAGATAATAAAAAACCCAGAGACTGGGCTTCCCCATCCCTGACATGAGGGAGAGCAGACAGGCCAGATCCTGGGTACCACAAGGATGGAAAACTAGAAATAGAAATGGAATGGAGAAGGGAGAGGAGAGGCAAGGCAACTGCATTCTCTGTGCATCTGTGCATGCCTGCCATGCCAACTGTCTTAATGGAGATGCTTTCTTAGATGTTGCAGTCTCATAAGTAGGATCCTGTAGCTCTTAGGGTCATCACAGTCTGTGATCAGGAAGCTTATGCAGAAGACCAGGGTGATAGAAAGGATTGTGCAGAATTGCAACTAATCAAAAAATTTCAAGTAAAGATTTATTATGTCTAAAGCAATTCCTATAAGCTTTCATTTCTTCCCTTTTCTAAGGTTCTTAAAGTTGGTGTCTCGTGGATCCTCCTCACAGTTTGGTGAGCCACGTGCCTGCTTGGTTACTCATCGTTCACTTGTATGCTGCTCTGAAGGTTGAATATGGGAGACAAGATTTGCTTGAGCCTCAGATGCCTGGATCAGGGTGAAGATGAAGGGCTAGCGTGTACCCCTCTTTCTGGGGACACCTTGCGGCCAAAGACAGATAGATAGTTTGGGCTAGGGCTATGATTCTGGATGAAAAGATCTTTGGTATAGTTAATACTCTAGAGCACCCATAAGATCATCCTGTGGCTGCATTTGCCCCCAAACGTCCCCTTTTCCTATCAATCTCCTGTCATAGACTGATCCATAACCCTCAGCCTCACAGATTTCTCCTGAGAGCATCTTACCAATTAACTCTTTGCACACAAGTCTCCAGCTGAGGCACTAACCCTAAGAAATCTGATGTAAAACAGATGTGGATATAAAAATTGTATAAATCTATATGACAAGTACACTCACTTAATATACTTGAGTATAACTGGGTTTTGGATGCAGCAAAGATACCAGCAATGAGTGGCTGATTGACATCCAGAAATGAGCAAGAAGTGAAGCATGTCTCGCCAATCAAAGATCCCATCTTCCTGGACACAGAATTAAAGCTGAAGGTTGGACATGTCCCCACCTGAAATGCATCACTCCTTTACGCCTACCATCAGACACTCTTTCAATTAGCTCGCAGAACCACTGATTATGTGCAAGAAGACAATGTCTCAGAAAAGGTAAGTCACTGGAAATCTAGATTAAGCAAAAGAAAGGGAGAGATCCCTTTGTGATGATTCAAAACCTTATGTTTAGCCATGACCAATCGCAGTCAGAGCTACTCCTAAAGTACACAGTGTCTTGAAATAATCAAAATGTTTTGGGCTTTGCTAGTAATTGAATTCAGCCAACTACTAGTAAGCTTAATCTATGTCACATTAGTAGAAATAAGCTTTAGGAGTCAGAGATAAAGCTCAGCAACACAAGTGCCTGCCTGGCAGGTACTTGTACTGAGGTACTGAGTTCAATTCCTAGTACGAAAAGAAAAGAAGTATGTTTCAATATGCTTCAGCATGAGCCCAGAGACTGATAGCAGGTGAGTAATTATACCCACCCCATTTCTTCCTAGAATCTAACCATCTCACATCAAAGTCATTCACTCTGGAAGGATCATAAAACTGTTTATGTTTTACAGATTTATTTCATTTTGTCAAGTGGCTGCTACAAGTCAAACACTTATGATGACCACGACAGAATCATGCACTTCCTTAAGTGGCAATTACTCCCAAGTAAAAGAAATACGCTGCCATCCAAATACAAATATGTATTTCATTATAATTTTGTGAAGTGCTTTGAAGGAAAATACAAGGTGCTGTAAAAGAAGATTAGAAAGGAAACTGGTCTAGCTTCCAGGATTCAGGGAAGGCTTCCTTGAAAAGATAGAAGCAGGCAGAGGCCTAAACAGGATTATGAAAAGCAACGTGAAAGGCAAAATAAAACATTTTTGATGGTGGAAAGCTATGTGTACAAGTCCTCAAGGAGGAAGAAACTGGGCAAGTTTTAAACCCTGAAAATAATTTCAGCTTGGCTTACATACCATAGAAGAAAACAAACAAAGGATAAAATGAGATTGTGAAGAATGGGAGGTACAAAAGGATGAAGAATTTGTATCCTATGGGCATCAAGGAATCAGTGAAAAGGTTTCAGTGGTGACAGAGTGTGGTGAGGAGACAAATGCAGGTTCATATCTGTGTCCCTTATCTGCCTAATTGAAAGGTATCTTGAGGTCCTAACCATGTAACCCATTCATTCATTCATTCATTCCCTCAGTCATCCATTCATCATTGCCAAATGCCCACTGCATATTAGACACATGTGTTTTGGGAATACACAGGAAAAAAAGTCACATAACAGTTGTCATCTCCGTGGTGTATCCTGTGTTTTAGGGAAGAGAGTCATGAATCAAGTCATTACATCAAAAGACACGGAAGCCAAATTATATTATTATAAGCCATAGATCAAGTATAAAATAATGTAGTAGAGATGCATCACCTAGTTAGGGAGGTCCGGTTTTCCCTGGAGAAGGTATAAAGCAACTAGCTTAAAAGCATATGCAAGGGTTAACTTGGTGCAGAAGGGAGAAAAGGAAACCAGGTGAAGAGATGGTCATGACAGCTTCTGCAGTAAGAGGGAGGAACGTCTGGTCCTCTTACTGGGGCTCCTGGGACCCCAAACATGTCCACCCTACCTCATTGAGGACCCCTCTTTTATAAACCAGACTACATTAACCAACAAGCATAATTAGAAGGACATTGGCAAGTGATATTCTAAAAAGGAACTGGCCTAGATCACTCATGCCACAGGATAGGATCCATACCCAAATGGAGCTGAAATGGGGGAGTCATGTGCAGGGGACAGTGCCCAGGCCACCCCAACCCAACCCCACTGTGGATTCATTTCCTCAAATTCTATTCCAGGGCTCAGCTGAGTATAAGAAGAATGTCCTTAAGGACATGGAGCAGTAGAGCAGCCACAGTGAGGAAGGCCAAGGAGCCTACAAACGGGGCGGGGGTCCTGCAAGGCGTAAGAACTTTCAGTAAGCTGCCTGTTTCAAGTCCTATGCCTGAGACAGACAGTGAAAATGATCCTTCTCCTTGGAACTTTTTTTTATTCTGTATTTGCAATTTTCTGACATTCCAGACTCTCCATATCCTCCAGGGCATACAAATCACAGCAAACAAACCAATTGTTGGAATCTGTCTCCCCTTAAGCACATACATATTCTTATAAATGGAAAGAAAATGGTCTCCTTGTGTGCTGTTGAGAAAAACAAATCTCGAAATGCACTGTCAGTTCTTTTAACCACTAATTCCTCTTTAAAGAGACAGCATATTGATTCTTCTCATCAGAAGTTGCCAAATTTGTAAATTCGCAATCCAGAAGACAACCCCAAAACGATTTATTGTTGGGTGATAATGCACAGTGTGACACCTTACACTTGCCTAATCTTTATGCTGTATGAAGATATTTTAGGCTCACCTTCGCATTAACTTTTTATAATTTGGTGAAGATATTTTTCTTCACAGATGAGAGAGGCAGTTCTTTGAGAGGTTGGGAGATGTGGAAAAGGCCCCAGCAGGTTGAAACTTGACTCCCAGAGTTTTGATGCCACATATACCAACATCTCATTTTTAACAGGCTAAAGTCTCCTTATCACAATGATTTGGGATAGATCCTGGTCCTGAGAATGTATGAAAAAATTGTCTCCCTTCCCATTTTCTTATTAGAACATGTAAGTGGAGTCACAGATCTAGCCAAGTAGCACAAAGATCATGTGCATATAAAGATTCAGCACGGTATCAAGGACATTCTACACAATGAAGAAACTTGGATACAGTATTAGTGTTAGTGCCATTTGTGATAAATTATACCTCTTGGGATGATCAAATCTGCTTTTGTACACTCTAAAAACTCTGAATGATCATCTTCTAAATCTGTCTCTAGATCCTAATGTAATTGGATAAATTCTACTCATTGATTTTGCTACAGCAAACCATTTTCTAAAGATTTTACAAAGATCTGCCAGACTGAGCAATGGAATCTTTACCTCTGTAGTCCAGAACAAAGATCAAGAGTAACTTTAATTAGCTCAACTTTTAATTTGCCAAACAATGGTGTTACATGCCACAGGTTATATCTGGCCACCCTTCTGTTTCATTCAGGTTCTCAGAGAATGTGTATCCCAGCACATTTGTTTTTAATTATAAACATCTAATGTGCATCAGGTACTGAGTTAAGCTTTACATATGAATTATTCTACTTTGTACTCCCAAGCAGGATTAAGGTCTATTATCATTTCTTTCTTTCATACTTAAAGAGACATAGGCTGGAAGTATGTGTGTAGGGGAGCAACAACTGATGAGTAACATGTAGAATTCAAATCTACATTCATTAGCTGCTTTAGGTACATTTTACTACAGTTTTGAATTATAGTACCAATGAAGTTTATATAACATTTACCAGTTTAAAATTGCTGTTCTGTATGTCACCACATTTCTATATGCATTCAAAATCTGGGGTCTGCATCCCCAAAGAGAGACAACTCTCATGTCTGCTAGCACAAACAGATGGCTGAGGTAGAGAACACACCTGTGTGGGGCCCTGACACTTGCCAGGTCTCTGAATGGCAGAATTCATCCCTTCCAGTAATACTTAATCTGGAATAAGGGGACTACTACCTTTTCAGACTTCGAAAACTATCACCCTTCCAAAAAGACAAACACGGACTGTATTTACTCAATCTTGAACAAAAGCAAAGCAAATTTTAAAATGATGGGGAAAAAAAGAGGCCATTGTATTTGTTTTGTTTGTTTGCTTTGCTCTTTCTTTCCCTGGGATGGCTAAATAGTAAAGTACATATTCAGCTCTGGGATGGTACACCATTGCAGCAGTGAAGTAAAATACAGGAGAAAGTAAAAAACCAAGGGGCACAAAAACAAAGCTCAAAAAATTAGTACTTAAAAATAACCAAGAGATTTCAGAGATCTAAGCTGACAGCGAAACTCTGTATGCCCTTAATCTTCTTCAGCATTGAGGACTGCCCAAATGACTATGACTGTTCTCTTTTCTTTGGTGTGTGTGTGTGTGTGTGTGTGTGTGTGTATGTGTGTGTATTCCATTCCATGTTTCTTAAGCTGTCCTTTGAATATGCTTGCATAAGAGTTTAGCACTTAGATTCGAAACTCAATGCAAGCCTGGATTAAGAGTATTGCTCTTACATTTCTTTACCATGAAGGCCTCATCGTCTCAGTTCCCAAACATGAAATAATTTTCTGCAAAAAGAATCGAATGTGGGAAGTAATGATGGAAATGTGTCAGGCAAAATATTTACTGATACTCACTGGAAACTCAAAAGATGAGTTACACGTCCATTAACTCAGACCTTGGGCCTATCTTGCAAACACTCATAGAATTCTAGATTATTTCAGGATAAAGAATCCATGAGCCCAAGTAGTTAAAATGATGTCACTTAAATATTTGCTATCAGCGATTTTTCTCCCCTGAGGGGTCTGAATCTTTCCCATCAGAGAAATTATACTCTGCTATAAAATGCCTGCTAGTGCTGCAGGTTTTAAATAAGAATTTTAAGGTCATGAACTATGCACAAAACAAGAAGCATAACATAGGACACCTGCTTGAGTCTGAAGGAAAGTAACCTAACATCAGCTCTCCTAAGATCAATTGGAAGGTAGCATTTTTCTTTAGATGCCAAAGAAAATTCTCCATTCCTTAGGCAGTTCCGTCCTTACTTACCATATGTCACATCTAATGAACAGCTCATTGGCTAGACATCCCTTCTCTTTTCTTCAGTGTGGAGCCCTTTACAGGGCTTTGTCAAAGGACAAATATCTAAACCAAACTTACTCGATTTAGGCAGCTTACAGCTCCTCCACTTAATTGCATTACATGTCTATAAGTAGGGAGCAATTTACTCTGAAGTGGTACTTAGGCATTATTCCTCTTGGCTTCTCCAGGAAGCACTTGGGTTGAGTTTCTGTTTAATGTATGCTGGCTTTGGAATCTAAGCACAAATAGTGGAATGCATGTTAACACTTTAATTATCTGTCCATCTTCTGTTAGAAAATGAATCTGGGATGGACACAGACTTTCATTCCTTTTTAACTATGAAAAACACTTTTCTTGCCATCTGCATTAATCAGCCTGTTAAAATGTGCATCAACACCAGCTTACAGCAAGAAAATGGAATCAATTCTGTAAGCTGCGCCATTCACTCCACTACATTATCTTCATAACGTTGTCAGTGTTTAATAAGTGCTAACAAGAAGCCAAGCACTTTCACTTAATTAAAGTCATATATCATTTTTAATAATTAGTCATAATTAAGGTGAATGATTAGCTAGGAAAGATATGAAAAATATACATTCCAGATAAAGCTTAAAGTCACATTTTAAAAAGTCCAAAATAAACTCTCAAGGACTGTTCATAGTGTTAAGTATGATATAATTTATGGAAT
This sequence comes from Dolichotis patagonum, assembly GCA_004027295.1. Classification (NCBI taxonomy): domain Eukaryota; kingdom Metazoa; phylum Chordata; class Mammalia; order Rodentia; family Caviidae; genus Dolichotis; species Dolichotis patagonum. Next base: position 228,879 of record PVJX010000515.1, on the reverse strand, counting down.
GAAATAAATCTAGAGTGTTAAAATATTTAGTAGAACTGAGAATAATGAGTTGAGATAGAATTAGTTTAATTAGTTTACTGAAATGGAGTCTTCATAGTGACTAAGTGTGATATATTGGCTTTTGTCACTTGAAATAAAAAAGAGGTAATTAGACCCTACTCAAATATATTGTTTTCTCAGAATAGGTTGAATTTTATTTTAGGCACCAATCGAGAACCAACCTGCAAAATTGACTTATAAATACTTTAATAAAAGATCATCCTTTAGGAAACTCAAGAACACAATCATTTGAAAGCAGTAACTCTCAGAGGGGGTGGGTAGCAATATCTGCAGACATTTTAGGGCATCACAGTGGCAAAGGTTGAAATGCAATTGGCATCTAGTAGGTAAGAGCTAGAGATGCTGGAAATATCTAATCAAGCATACTGGACAACCCCACAACAGAGAAATATCCCACCCTAAGTGTCAAATTGTGAAGGTTAGAAAATTCTACTGCAAAATAGTAAATTCCCACTTAAGTGTCCATGCCAGACACTGAAAGGAAAATGCCCACTGTTAGTAATTTGAAAATCCCAAATTCACACTGCATTACATTCCCATATTTTTTCTACTAAATTTTTCCAACTAAATGAAAATTCAAAAATAAATAAATGAAAGTATCCCACCCAATAATGTATGACGATCTAAAAAAAGATAGATTGGTATAAAAAATTCACACCCTCTGCTTATGCTGTGAGTATTCATGCATTAGAATACTGTGAAGTCGTTTAAAGACTCCAAAAGCAGTGTTTATTTAATAGAATGGAATATGCTCTTTGTGTGTCATTTCCTGGCTAAGACAGAAGTTACAAAGCAACTATTATAGTATGAACATAGTTTTGGAGTCTGTATGTCTTATGCCTTTGGAATTCAAGTGAGGAATTTCAGAACTGAAGAACAGGATTTAGAGATTTTTACTTCCTATATGGATATGTTTTCTAATTGCTTATTGCATTTTATAACAATTCCTATGAATTATCAGTATTATTTGCATAGTACTGGAATATTTTGAGCTGAAAAGGAAAAGGGGAAAGCACAGAGGGAATGTCAGAGCCCATAAAAATTTGAACTTGCATTTGAGTTAGAAAGATGTGACCTCAATCCTTTGATGAGACCCCTGAGCTAGTAGCCCATGTTAGGAGTTTAACATGAGAAAAGCAGCTGGAAATCTCTATGCCTAGTCACTCTATTGTGAAGCTGTGACACATGGCTTGTTTGATGCATGACATCATGAACATATCCATGAACTCTGACCTAAATCTTAAATAGTCAAATAGAAAAATGCCAAGAAAGTATTTCAACTAAGAAAGATCACTGGACACAACTTGTATATTTCCACTGGGAAATTTAGAAATTCAAAATTCTCCCATTCAAAATGTGGTTCTTTCTCTCTCTTTCCCCTTCACATTTTAATGCAGACACTTAGAAAGCCTGTGATTCTTGAAAAATCACTAACATCTTTGAAAAAAGAGTCTGGCAAGAGGCAATTCCCATTAAATCTGAATTTCATACTGGAGTTTTTCAAGTTTTATTACTACTGTTCTTTTCCCTGGGGAATGAGTTTCTAGATGTTCAACATGCTAACTGAACATTCAGGTTAAGGCAAAACAGTCCATGAAACACTTGGGGAGTTGTCTTAGTGAAGACAAAATATTAGGCTGACCAATGGTGTGAGGTGAGCCGATGCAGCTGCATTTGAATTGCAAGGAGCCTGCAGTTGGTAAACAGTATTTTTTCTTTGCTTTTTAAAAAACATTCCTAACAATAGAGGAACTGGTTAAACAAATTATAGTACATAGAAATATGATTGCTATCCAGGTGTTATTGAAATGAGGTAGAAAACTGATACATACTGATGATGAAAGATTTACTCACTATTTTAAGGTGGTGACATACAGTAACAGGTTATTATGTGTTTACATTCTAAAAGTGTGTATTTTTGAATGTGCAAAGAAAATATCTGGATATATATCTGTTAACAATTACTAAATGATGAGAAGGTGGTGCAAAAGAAGAGAAAGAAAAAGTTAATTCTATTTTATACAATTTGATGCAGTGATTATATTCTTTCCTAAAATCTCAGAGCACATGTTACTTAAAAAAAGAAAAACATAAATTGAGCAATATGTGGTGGTGTATGCCTATAATGCCACCCAGATACTAAGGCAGCAGGATCACAAGGTGAAGCCCAACCTAGGCAACATAGCAATTTAATGAGCTCTTCTCTTAAAATAAGTAAAAAAGAACTGTAAATATACCTCAATGCAAAGGCTGTGGGGTCAATCCCCAGTACTACAAATGGAACAAAACAGAACAACAACAACCATACAGTGGTGGTGTTCATGCATTATTGAATCGTATACAGAAAATGCAAACATATTCATGTAGACATTGCCAAGCTTAAGTAATAAAATATTTTAGTACAACTGAAATCTCCTAAATATACTCTGGTTCCTCATTACTACAGCAGTCAGTACACTCAAGTTTGACTTCTTTTTCATCTACATACGTTATTCATATACATGCATCTTTCTCAGCTGCATTAAGTACTAAAACTATTGCATATTTTAAAATTCTGAGTAAATTAACTTTTTCTATTTTACATCATTCACTATAGGTCCTCTTGGTAAAAGCCATTCTTCTCATTATACACATCTCTAATTCACTCATTTTCACTGATTTGTAGCGTTCCACTGCATGCAGTGTTCTGCTTTCTCTCCTTAGACTGTTTCTAATTTTTTCTCAACCAGGTATTACTTTTATTATTTTAAAACAACCCCCAAATAAGATGATTGACAAGAATAGTCAAGACGTATTCTTTTTACTGAAATTGCTTAGCTAATGATGGTAGGATAGCTAAATCTCATTCTATCTCAGCTTTCTCTCCTCCAGTTCTCTTCACTCCAAAAAAGAAGTGATCTTACTATTGTGACTACTCTTCACAACAAGAAAAAATAAGTAGCATTTATTGAATCTTCATTATATGCCACTGTAATACTTCTATATAATAAGTACTGGTAATATTTTAATTTCATAGAAGAGGAATCTGGCCTTGGAGAGGAGCTACCTAGTTTGGAGACCAAGTTCTAAGTGGTGATAGTGGTAGCAGGTACTCCAGGTCTGCCTGCTTCTCAATACTGTCTTCTCCTGTGATACTGCTCACCAACAGAAGACTCTCCTTCCTGCCACTTAAAACACTAACCAATGCTTTGGAAGGACATTTTGTGTACTGCAAGAGGAATGGCCAGGAACAAGGCTGATTGAGCAGCTTGCTCAACACTTAGTTCCTGCTGAACTGAGCAGCCATCGAGAAAATCAGGAACCAGTTCGATGAGGAATGGCAGAAACAGTAAGAGTAGAAATGGCTAAGACTAAGGTAGTCCGTACTGAGCTTGTCCCAAGAAACCTTCATGAAAAAAGAAGACGAGGCTGATCCTCCTCCCATCACCATGTTGCAGATTAAATACGTCTCTGGCTGGAGCTGTCAAGCTGGAGCCTGGTATAGATGACACATCTCATTGAAAAAACGTCCCAAAATAAACATCACCAGACATAGCAGAAAGCTTGGGGAGTAGCAACTCTGCAATGAATCTGGATTCAGCCAACCACTGCTATACCTTGGTCTTCTTACAGATTGTCCAGTGGACTTGTAAACAGTATCTATATTACCTAAGCCTTGGAAACTGCAAGATGGAAAAAGCCTCAGCATGCCCTCTGTGTTCTTTCTGGTGGCAAGGAAGCCAGTACTCATAACCAGGGGGCATTCTTTGGGCATCTTGTCCCAAGTCACCACATAACATAACAGCTTCCCCCTCACCTTCCTGAACATTGATCGATTTCTTTAGTTCTTGCATTTGCTTTTCTGTTGCCCGATTACTTTTCAATCAGAATCCTATGGCCACTCAAGTCTCTTTCTCCTTCCTCAAACATATCAAGCCTGTTCCAGTGTTAGGGAGCTTGCACGTTCTTTTTTCACTGCCTGAAAGGTGTGCATCCACATAGTCACTTCACCGCCGCCTCCACATCATTCCTTTCTCAACTGAAGTGTCACCTTAGAACCTCCTCAAGTCTCCAAACCACAGGACCCTCATTTCCCTCATTGTTCACTCACAACCTTTTCTCTTTCTTCCCTCAAGCTGTGGCTCTTGGATCCCTTCTTGTTTATTTACCAGCTCTCCCTAAGTTACAAGACCGCAGAGACCTAGACTCCTTGTTCATATCTGCATCCTTAGTGACTGGAACAGTTCTTAGATCCTAGAGAGGCTCTATAGAGCTATGTGGGGCATGATTTAATAAATACATAAATCACGGAGCAAATTTCACTTTTTTAATATATACATTGTGCTATAAGTTATTTTGATTAAAGATAATGTCACTGAGAATTTTAACATGTCTTTCCCTGTTCTACAAATATGGATTCTAGAGCAAAGAGGTTTTCTGAGCTGTTAGGAAAGGTTTTTCCCCTAATAACTGATTTACAAGCAAAGTTGTCATATTCAATGTATCTTAATCATGAAATGATTCCTCAGAAAGTCTCCTCATGTGTCACCTGTAGTGACATGCCTGGAATGTAAACATGCCTAGTTCCTATGAATGAGATGTCTAATGATTTGTTTAGCACATAAATGTGCACTACTACCATACTTCGATGTCCGTAACCCAATATCATTCACTTCAGGGGCCCTTGTGGGTAACTGATCTATGTAACAGCATATCCCAAGAATTTTCCATAAAAGGAATAAAGTTTAAAAAATTAACTAATATTTATTCTAAAAATTATTATTTGAATTACTACACTATAAAAGGTAAATTTCTGGATACTTGATTAACTTGATATGAAACAGCAAGAAAAAAAGACACTGAATCTGGAAGTTTTTAAACTTTAAGCATTTATATGTCCAACCACTTTTACAGAACTCTTTATAAGGACCTATGGAAGTCGTGGTTTTTCTAATAAATCCCATGATAGTTAGAGATGGGAAGGAATATTGCCTATGTTGTATTTCACAGACTGGGCCTGTAATCCATATAACACATGACCCCCTGTGCCTGGCTCCTCCTAGGGAGCTGGGGCTCTAGTGGAGAAGTTTTCAGCTACTTTCAGAGGTTTAGGAATCCTGTGACTCCTCTACTTCCTGCAAGGCATCCTGACCAAGATGAACTCAGTCTCTGCCTTCTGATTTAACTTTCCTGTTATTTAAGAGTCTAAAAACAAGATTAATTATACTTGTATTTTAGAAAAAATAATTCCTTTGCTGCATGAACCATGAAAACAAAATGCACTGATGATCTTTAAATGACCCAGAAACCAAGATAATTATAGTTGTAATTAATTACATAACATGACGTCTCCTGGTAGTTGGCGAGAGGTCTAACCCAGAAAACGCCAAGGTTGGAAAATTTGAATTTAGAGACATATCACAGACTCAGAGCTGGCCGAACACTACCAATTCCTAATCTTTCTCTCAGCATGTTTGACCTCAGGCAAAAATCACTTAACCTGTTCTAATCTCCCATGCTCATCTGTGAAATGGGGATGGGAATGCTGGGTCACATCCAAGGGGAGGCTGTGTTGAGACATACATTAATGATTTGAGGGAAAATGATTTCACACAGAAAACATTTGAGGAATTTTAATAAAGCTGGGTAGCTAACAGAATGGCATTAAGAGTCAAGGAATGCCAAAGTAGTGCCTAGTATGTCAGAATTTAGTCTAAAACAGCTTTCATTGACCAAATCAACATGTATACTGATGTTCCCCCATGTATGCATTCCAAGAATGTAAGGTTCTCTTTCTTACTAAGGAGGTACATTACCTTCTATTGTTTTAGCAAATGTCTCAGTTATACACACTACAGTTTTGTTTTGTTTGCAGTATGCTTTTTTACAACAATGAAAAATACAAGCAAACCTCGAAATCTGGGGTCTGGCAGAGGATCCCGTTCCCTGGCTTGTGGGATGGGTGGATGGCCAGCTAAGAGCTCTAGCTCTTGGTTCAGCCTATGAAATGTTTTTCCTTTACTTTGTATTGAAGCCAAGAGAAGTGCAAAGATCTTCTCTTTGCAAAGTGCACTGTACAGAGAGTAGTTGTCTAAAGAAGTACTACATAGTAAGAAAACACTGCTGGTGTCATAATTACTAATTAGATTAAAAATGATGCATGAAGGTATGAGAAGACAGGATGAAGGAGCAAGAGAGAACAGATCATCTATTTCATCTATCATTGTATTTATTTATGGGTGGTGTCTCTCAGGACAAACTTTACGATATTAACAAAAAGCATGCATTTTAAAATCAGAATAAGTTTTAGGTGCTGTTGGCGCCAGCCAACTCTCCAACTTTTGCAAGGAACCGAAGGATCATCAAGAATAAAAGTACATACATAGACTGCAACCAGGAACAGCTGAACCCATGCCAGATATCAGACTACAGAAAAATTTGGTAGGATTGGGGAGCTCATTATAAGTGGGGAAGCGATTCAGTGGCCACTCTTTGTCTTTGTACTTTTCGCTGCAAAACAGGGTTCCTGCACATTCCCTTACAATTTACCTAAGTATACTTTGCTATTATCATCAGAACTAAAAATACATTAGACTCATAGAACCTAGAGTCTGACATGACAAGATAGAAGCTATGGAGTAAGGAATGCTGAATTCGAACACTGATCACATCATTTAGTAGTAACCTATTTGACCATAGAAGTGATTTTACTTTACCTCTTTGAGTTTTGGAGTCTTTATCTTAGGGTAGAGAGAATGATATTAACCTCCCAAGGTTACTGAACTATTACATAGGATAATATATGCAAAATGGTTAGCATAGTCTGAGCCGTAGTAGGAACCAAAAGTGTTCTTTGTCCTCTTTAAACACTTATATGTACATATCCATCCTAACAAAGACACATGGGCATAACTTTAGAATCTATACATCTCCTCCTACCATATAGTTGTACATGGTAATGTAAATTATCCCAGAATATATTTAGATCTGTAAATGTTAAAGCCTTCAAATGCAACTGCTGGCAAGTCATGGAGGAGACACATTCTGGATCACATGAAAATCATGCAACCATCAGCTGTTTCAACATACTCAGTTATTTGAGTCTAGACAGACTATTTCACTCCCAGCAATAATTTATAGATTCCCCAGAATATGTAGGTACAGTGCAAATAAAGCCTTTAATACTTTTGGGAACACAAGAATGTGACAAAATGCATAGTGCAAACAAAAGGGAGTGGTTAGATGTGTCTAGACCATCCCTATCATTTTCAGTTTTTATTTGTAGTTTTCCTTGGTTTTAGTTTGGATGTAACAATCACCCTTGGTCCTATGAAAACTAATCTTTCTGTCAGGTTAACGTGATGGTAATAACGGGGAGGTGGGGTCAGCATCCGCAAGAGCCAGGTACATTTCTTGAATAAAAAGCATTAATATACATATTGGCTTAAGGCTAGAGTCTGCTGGATACCGTTATGCCATATCTCAGAACCCAAGCTCTAATGAATTATTCAACTCAGCAGAATAATCCAGCATAAGTAGGAATAAGCAACGCGGCCACTTAAGGGGAATGCTGTATGGAGTACAGACAGGAATACTGATTGAATGGTTCTCTCCACTGTGCCAAGAACTGTGCCAGGTACCTTCAGAAGCACATGGCACTGTTCTCCCCTTACAGGGGAATGAAAAAGATAAAAAGGCCCAGGGAAAGACAGGACATTGGATTCTGTAGGGTGGTAAATATTTAACCTTGTATTGAAACCCAGCTCTTTGTCTGTTCCTTCCAAATTCACACTCCATGTCCCTTCCTTTATTGTGTCATTTGCAAATAGCAATGCGCATGGGAAAATTGAGGCCAGTGGCCCACCTCTCTACTCCATCAGACCTGCAGAAAAGTTCATGTCATTTCTGGGTCTGTATCTGCCTCTCCATGTGTGTCTCACAAAGATACTTTATCTTTCAAGTTTTATGGCTCATATCTGTGACTAAAATATCATTTATGACAATTCCCATCTGCTAAGCTTCAAGAGTGATATAATTTGATTGCAAAGGGCTGCTACCGGGGGCCTAAGTTAGAAGGCAAGATTCAAGTAGAATCAGAATGTACCTGAACCCGATCTCACAGGAAGCTGAGCATCTTGCAAATGTGTCCACTTGCTTGGAAAATAAGAGCTCTCTGGTGAAAGTGGCCAGGTCCCAAAATAAAGGACACTGTGACTTTTCCCAGAGCACAGCAAAGAGCAGGGTACCTACAACCCATGCAGGTCAGACCTGCTTCTTATTCTGAGCAAGACAGCAGAAGTCCTGGTTCCTCTGTCACCTGTGACAGTTATAGACTAGCTGTGCACCTTATTAAAGATTAAGGTTTGCCCAGGCACTCTCTTTCGGCCATCTCCTGCTCACAGCTCAGCATTTATTACAAAGGAACTGGAGATTAACACCATCCATTCTGCTGGGAGAGAATGCACATCACTTAGCGGCCTCACAAAATCGAGAAAATGTAGAACAGGGCAGAACAGCCTTTCACAGCCTGGACCAAAATTCACCTGCCTCTTGGTACTATCTGTAGCTTGGTTTTCAGACTGTCTTTGTTAACACTTACTGTGGATTTTTAAAATTATTTTTTACCTCAACTATAACACATCTTCTCTGTAGTAAATATCAAAATATAGAAACACTCAAATAAAAAACAACCTAGAAGTAGGATTCTCTCTCTCTCTCTCCCCTTTAATAACCCCTTCTCTTCCTTGTATTTCTTCTCTTCCCACAAAGTTATTTTTCTATGGTGATATAAAAGTTTTCTGTAAACTCCAGATAACAAAAATAATAACTAACGTATCATGGAAAAATGGAAAAAAGAATTTCTGGTATGCAGGCTGCCTCTCCCCTGGTCAGGGTTCCTAGCAGCCCCTGCAGGTCAGCTGTAAATCTCTTTCTCTTTGAGTCAGACATGGTCCTTCCCCAGTTTCTGCTCATCAGTCTACGTTGGCATGAGGTCTGAGCTCTGTTTCTGTATATGGTTTTGCCATCAAGGAATTTATACTTTAACTCGGGCAGAAACACCGAGAGGCATCAGGAGAACTCTCATGAAAATGGTATCACAAAGGCACATAAAAGATGCCAGCTACAAACTAGGTAGCTGCCTGATTTTCTTAAGAGAATGAGCACTGCTTCCTTTGGAGTCTACAAGTATCTAGATAATCTGTTATGGGACTTGGAATAGGAAATGGTCCCTTGTCCCCCTGTCAGCTCTAGCTCTGTTTTCAATCTCTACCCTGGGCCTAAAATGGCTAAGAGGTACAGACAATGGTCAATAAATCTCTGGGTAGTGGGCGCACAGTATCTGCAGATTTTTTCTTTTTTTTTCATGTATCTTACAATAGAGGTCTGTACCAAAGGTAGGAAAGTAATATAAACTAAATAACATATGTATAATAGGAAGTTTTGAATCATATCTTTAAAAAATAAGTTATGAGACACAAACTTATTTTTTTGTCTTTTTGAGATAGGGTCTCACTATGCAGTTCAGGTTGGCCTTGAACTCACTTTGTAGTCAAGGCTGATCTCAAACTCACAACAATCCTCCTGCCTCAGCCTCCCAAGTGCTGGGATTATAGGCTTGTGCCACCATGCCTGGCTGAGACACTAACTTTTAATCCAGCACTCACATTTCTAGGAAACCAATGTGCTTGTAAAAATTAAGTTAACTTATCTGTGTTTTATTTATGAATCTCTATACTGATAACTCAAAGGATATGTGCAGTGCTAATGCCTGTAATAGAGTAGCTAAAGACTCTTAAAGAAGCTAAGTAAGGTATGTCCTGATGATCCAGCAAAGAACAGCTGAAGGAGGCTGTGTGATGCATTGTTAAGTAAAATAAAACATGTGGGCTTGCATATGTGAAAGGACATTACATTCACATGCACCTATCATATGTGTACATATGCACCTATCATATGTGTACATATGCACCTATCATATGTGTACATATGCACCTATCATATGTGTACATATGCATACATTTCCATGTCCTCTCCTCTCACCCAATGAAAACTCATAGTAATTAGTTTCAATTAGAATAGAGAGTCAGAGATCAGCTTTATTTTTGCTTTCCTTTGCTAGTGTTGGTGTTTTATAATTACCAGCTGTGGTCACATATCACTTTAATTTGAGTTAAAAAAAAAAGTTTGCTGCTTTTCCTGGTTGTTGGGACTGTGGAATATCTGTTTGTTTCTTAATTCTTCATGAAAAACATATAACACTTCAATGCTTTGTTAGAGAAACAAAGTATGAGCTTCAAGGGCTGCAGTGAGATTTAGGTTAGAGAAGAAGAAAAGAAGAAGAAAGACAAACAAACAGCATCAACAAAAGAGCCAGGCCTTGTTGCTTATGGACACATCACAGAAGCATGTGAAATCCTGAACAAACCTGAAGATTTTTGGAGAAAGGAGAACAAAATATGGGCAAGTCAAAAATGCAGAGATATCTGTCCCAGCACAATACCAATCCTGCTGATGTAGACATTCTCCGTATGGGGGTTTGCTCCTGCGGACAGCTGCATTAGTATTCCACTCACCATTGCTGAAGCCGCCACTTCTCTCTGCTTCTTTTGACCCCAAGCATTTTACGCATAAATGTCACTGTTCTTTGTAATTAATCATGCCTACCACAGACTAATTGTGGACAACAGTCCTGCAATTAGCCAAAATGAGTTTCAAATATGCATGAATGTTCAGAAGGCACTCACATTCCAAAACCTCAGGTACCTAAACAGGAAAATTGGCCACTCTTTCAAAAGTCCCTTTCAGATTCAATGTGAACTAGCAAGATAATCAGATCATAGCTGATGGCATCTGTGCCTGGGGTCAGCTAATGAGAAAATAATAAGCTGAAATGCATGTTATAAACTCCACAAAGTAGTACATCTGAAAATACCAAGCATGGCACTTACAGCACACATGCCAGTGTGTGTGGAGTGAGGGATGGCGGTTGTGAGGTGAGAGGGGTGGTACTTAATAGAGCTGAGGCAAAGACGTCTCTGATTAAGAAGTATGGTGATTCCCAGTAGACAGAAGTGGAAGACTCAGAATCAGACACATGGAGTCATGGAAACACTAACTCCCATTCTCCACATCTGGTTGTAGGAGGACTGTTACCATAAGTACTCACTCAGCGTCACTAAACCAACTGAGACATGTTTGCAGGTTAGTATTTTGACTTAATGTACAAAATAAGGTAACTTGAAGCAGGAGTGCTCTACTCCTCCAAAACCCCAGGGGACTTCAGTAAAGCCTGGAGATATTTTGGTTGTTGTAAATCCGAAAGGAGATGCTACTACTGGCATCTACTGGGTAGAGGCTAGGGATGCTGTTAAATACTTCCACACTGCACAGAGCAACCCCTTATCAACAAATACTCAGAACTATCAATAGTGCAAGATTGGAAATGTCTATAGTGCTGAGGTTGAAACACTGCAACTTAAGGTAATTAAAAAGTATGGAATCTGAGATGAAGAAGCCTGGAGAGAGTTCACAGCTCTGAAAAGACCAGCACTGTGGGTTTGAGCAAAGCTCCTCCCTTTATGAGCCTCAGTTTCTGCCTCTGTAAAGTGGGGATAACACTGACCTTGCAGGTTGTCTGCAAGAGTTTGAGATAATGGAAGGGAAAACAATGCATGAGAACTAATGTATTTTGACAATTGCATTTATTAACATTATTTTCTTATTTTTCAATCACATTACCAGAGACAGAACAAACTTGGTGGAAGAATTGTGCTGTTGCTAATCAGGCACCATGGCAAATATCCACTCCATCCTCCCAGGAATAAACTAGTCTCACTTCAAACAATTGTTACAGTTAGAATCCAATTGACTCCAGACAAAAGTATTGAGATAATCAGCATATTAAAGCCAACACTATAACCATATGTTAATTATGTAAATGATTCATTTTAATCAGCTAGAACCATGTAAAGAGTAACTAGGAATGCAAATGCAGGGAGTTATTAAAAACCTCATTATTATTCATCTGGGTTCCATGCGTGAACGTATCCATCCAAACAGATGAATTAATAGGGAGAGTAGAGATGAAAGTGCTGGAGGGAGAGTCTGCGGGACACCATCTGTCTGCCTTTCCTTCTTGGTCTGGTCTCTACTTTGCAGAAAAGCTGGACAAGTCATGCAAGGAGGGAGCTGCAGGTTTTGTTTGCAAGGCCTGCTCACCTCCCAGTGCATGGGAATGCAATGGTTTTGGGGTATCTGAGTGTGTTTGCTTTTCACAGGTGGGATAGGGTAAGTACGCAGGCTTGGAATCAATTTACTCTGATAGATTATGCATATGAAAGACATAGCTCCTCAATTTATGTTTAGTTGCAAAGACTTTCTTTCTCATCTTTTCTAAAACTTTTCTTCTATCTTGATTATGATTTTCATCACACTATTTTCATCATAGGAATAGTCTATTTGTTACTATTATCATTATTGGCAACTGATCATTTGATATTGCTATTATTATTGTTTTTGAGAACTTTCTATGTGGGCAGCTCCATGACAAGTTCTCTTGTTTGATCTTCATCACAATTTGACTCTTATAGAGGTAAAATATACTGCCAAGTAGTAATTGGTAGAAAACAAGGCTGCCAATCAAGATGCTGAACTTGAGTGTCATACAGTACTATGTCTGCTCCTAGTTCATTGGCTGATCACACTCTTCCAGGAGAAATATGTAACATTTCTAAAACACCTATAATTTGCATTTGAAGTGGGCACCAATGATTGGGACTCTGAGTGGCTTGCACATGGACCCCTTCTTAAAATGTTTATTAGTCCCACTGACAAAAATTAGAAAACACACCAGAAGCAACCCAATAAAGGCAGGCACACTAGAGGCAGAGCTGAGCATCAAATTTAAATCCATCGTCAAAGCTTACAAGTTCATGATAAAGAAGGCATTTTCATGTGGTTCACATGTGGTGAGGGAACCACAGCACAGAGAGGTGTGATTACTTAGCCGATACAAAGTGGATGTGTTGGATTTAAACCTAGGGCTGTCTGACCCTCCCTATTTTTCTCAGTGCTCTGAAGATGGTGTCTTATCTGTCCCTAAAACCATTCACTTCTTCTGTGCTGGTATCATCAGTATGTCCATGTCCGTGATGACTTGCTCTATACCTGCATTGCCCAGTCTGGTCACCACCAGGAACATAAAGCTACTGTGAATTGAAATATGTCAAAAGTGACCAGAGAACTTAGTTTTACTTAATCTTACTAATTCGCTTAAATAGTTCATATAGCTAGCGGCTGCCTTATTGGACACTACAGTGTTTGATTTCCACAGATGTCATGTCACTATTTTGTGCTGTGTATGTGTGTTGTGAAAGGTCTTTCAAAAATGAGTTCTATAAAATGAGCTGGTGGGTGAATGCACAGGCAAATGCTACCCATGCCATGAAGATCACAAAGAACTTCCATGAAGAAAGATTCACCACCCTTCCTATCACAGAAGATTGAGAGAGTCTCCTGGATCACTGGAATCCACTTTCATTACTGGTTTAACTTGAGGACAATAGCCCAGATTTTTCCTCTCATCATTAATCCCCAAAACTACTCAGACATTTGCTCCATGCTTTCAAAATGTGAATCAAAATTAATGGTGTTTTATACCTTCACAAAACTTCTTGAGTTTATAAAGACTTGATCAATGATGCTGGCTTCCTGGTAATGCTTAAGCTTTCCAAAAATAGTTCCTCTGTAGATAAATGGCCAAAACTTGGCCATTTTTTTCTCTTGTTACAGTAGCAATTTTATAGTAGTGACCCTTTAACTAATGGTGTGCTTAGTTACATGTACTTTCATGTGTGAGTGTAACACATGATTAGTATCTGTACAAAAACCTAGTTTTTTAGTTTCTTTTGAAGTATTAGAATATTTAGCATCACAGAACTTATCATTACATAGGGAAAATGACTGCAGCAAACAGGAAACTGCTTTTTTCTGCAGATAGAGCAAGTAGTGAGACATTTACTCTCTGTTTCTTCATTGTCCTCCCCACCGTACCTGGTACAATCACATAGAATGATGCGGACACCTGAGTCATGAGCAGGACCCAGTGGGACCCTACTTAGTTTGCAGTTCTCTAACTTTACAACATTTCTTGAAAAGATAGTTACGATGTGATGTAGGCAGAGGAATCCACTTCTCTTTCTTAGCAGGTCACACACACATAAACACACATATACATTTTCACTACAGACAAGAAAGCATAAATCAAATACCTGGATAAGGCTTTGTGAGAGAATCCAAGGAAGGGAGAGTGACAAGAGAAAGACTCACAGAAGTGACAGATTCACACCTGGTTCTGTGCCACCCTGCTGTGACACAACCTCCTTAGGGCCGTGAATATGCTGACCACAAACTGAATAGCAAATCTGGACCTCAATATAGCAAATCCTGAAAGTGCACTGCGATTATGCTGCCTCATCTCTGCAAACAGCAAGTCACAGGCCTGGGGCTTCAGCCACTCCTAGAGTTCAGCTGCTGATCCTTTCCCAGCCCCAGAGCATCTCTAAACTCAGTGAATGCGCTCATTGCCAAAATTTCATGAGTCACTGACACCATATTGTCTAAGACTAGGGAGGAAAAAGGGATCAAGCCAGAAGCCCATCTGCAATTCATTTCACACCAGACTTTAAAAATATGTCCACCTAACATAAGTACAATCGATCATTTGATTTTGATTTTAGAAAGAGTAAACACACTAGAAATTAAATGATTTTGGGGAATGAAAAGGAACCACATTCAGAAAACTCTTCGCATCTTTGTTCCTCATATTCTAATGCTTTCATATTTTTCTGCCTGATGTCTCCCAATGTACTTTCACTAGAATCCCATTTTTGATCTTTAATCCCTTTATGTGTTTTTCTGTGGTTACTCTGGAATGCCTTTGTAGCTGCCATAATTGGGTCTTTGGCACCATTTTAATAGGGCTTAGTACAATGCAGGCTTGACAAATTTCATCTAAGTAAAAAAAAAAAATGAAAACTATCAATATCATTGTAGAAACTGACCAGAGTTTCAAATACACCACAACAAATATATCAAATAGGACACAAGCTGATTCATGTGTCTGCTATCGTGAGACTGGGGATAGGAGTGGGGTGACAAAGCATGCAAGACTGTGTCCCCACAGTTTCTCTGTCCTGGAAGGTTTGTAAATTCACAAGTATAAAGACAGACACTGGGCCAGATGATACTTCCTGACCCAAATAAGCAGCATTCTTACCATAAATGTCAAGACCCAGCTTCCCTGGAAGCTGTTTGTTACTTCACATCCTCTGCAGGTGCCCTAACTTTGTGCTATTCAGCCAAGGTGCTCAATCTGGCAATGACGAAGTGACATTTTCCGACATGGCTCTTTTGGAAACATCGGCAGATTTGTAAATATCCTGGCAATAAGAGAGCAAGCAATGGAAGCAGACACCGACAGTGATGTCAGGCTGGCTCAAAATAATCTCAGGTTCCCAGGGGAGGACATGTACACATGTACACATTACTAAGGGCCACGCCTGTGCCATAGGACCCAGCCCTGCATCTGGGACACAGCTGTTTGGTTCACTGGTGAGAACCTGACCTATGCTGAGCCAATCAAATTCCTTCTTATAAGTTTCTGATACCAAATCAAGGAAAAGACTCAAGTCCACTTTGATGTCAAAATAGAGGGGTGCAGCAAAGTCTCAGCAACAGTTTCTTGCATGTGCAGGAAGTCAGTTTGTGGAAATGAAAGTGACACAAAAAAAGGAGACAGAGGGAAAAGGTTTCATGGTCCCAATGTGCTCTCAAAGTCCTAGTCATTGTAGGTATAATCATTGATCTACCTGTAATCTTTTAATAAAGGTAACACTTTGCAGGTGTTGATTTGAGTGGTGTTTACACCTGTTATATTAATGCTGGGTTTCTCGGTCTCTGCACCCTTGACACACTGGGTTCTATAATTCTGTTTCACGCAAGGCTGTCTTGTACATTGTAGGATGTTAAGCAGCACCTGTGGCCTCTACCAATTAGTGGTCAGTACCATGCCTCTATGCAGTAATGACAAACAAACATGTTTCTGCATGTCACATGAACCTTGTGGAAGAACTAGCTCCTAGTCAAGAAATTCCTACACTAAAGGAATTTTAATTCAGCAGTTTAACATTAATGACCAGCAAGGTTCTTCTGCTCTGCTTGGCCATTGCCGTCATATGGGGCAAGGATGGAGGCTATAACAAATGTGAATTCAAAATTAGGCTCTTAGTCTTGGGCATAATCTAAATTTTTCCTTGCTACAAAATAGCTGACAAGGTCCTTCATGTATTTATTACCCAGTGGCGTGTATCATCTTGCTCTCTAGTTTCTGGTGACATTTATATCTCACAAAGATGTTTATGGTTCCAAAAAGGGAAAAAGGTCCCTCATTCTCATGACACTATCTTGAAACATTACCTATCATGAGACTGTACCCATTCTGCATTAGAATGGGTGGATGGATGGATGGACAGACAACAGGCAGACACATACATACACAGACAAACAAATGGTTATAGATATATATGGATAGTGGATAGGTGGATAGATGGATAGACAGATTATCTTACAAGAATCATTCCAATCATTGTAGATTTGCTTTAATCTATTAACAGAGTGGTTAACATCTAATAGACTCAATCAGTAATATCTACTGTATCTTTCTAACTTTATATTGTTTTACAAAACTGCAATTTTCATGCCTCAGACAGAAAACTAATTAGGTGCCTTCACTATGGGAACTGAAAAAATCTATTCAGACTTTTCCAAAAGATTGTAGAGTAATAACACAACCTACAAGTACTTCCTGCCCAAGGACCTTACATTTAACCAGAGTGATGCAATGATAGAAAAACTGCCAGAAGGATCACATAGACAGAAGAAAACATGCTCCTTCCACAGCTGACCCCAGTAAATGAGTAATTCTCCTCCCCCAGATCCAAGCCACTCCCTTCAGCTTTCCTGAGATTATGAGCTATTCAATGTCTTGCTAATGAATGTCAAAGTAGATGTCTAGTACTTGCAACCTAAGAACCCAGCCTGATACAACTAAGCATGACCACCTGAAATGTTAAATGCAAAAAAGTGCAGGCCTCTCAGAATCTATGAATTAACACCACGATGTAGTCAATTTTTTTCCTATTAGAAAGGTCAAATTCAATAACCTACATTTAATTTCAAGGCCCTTTCTCCATACTAATTGCAACATAAACAAATCTCATATTTAAAAGGGCTCCTCTTTTCCTGGAGCCAAGTGCACAGACGACGGGAAGCTGCTCTCTCAGTTTGACCCAGAGCACTGGTGCAATAGAAAAAGCTCCTCAGACAGGAAGTGTCCACAGTGTCTCAGATTCCTGAGTCCCACAGTCACCGAAAGACAGTGGGAGATAGAGCCCTTGTCTTTAAAATGCTTTGAAAAGATGTGGGCTTTCACAAGACTTGGGAGTCTCCATCCTGACTGGTTGTTCTACTTTTCTATCATTCTACAAAAACAATGTTGCTCTGGGTTCCTGTTCCAAAATATTTCTCCTCAAATGTCCTCTTCCAGAGACACCAGGACGACCAGATGCCTCCTCCCACTGCTGCTGAAGTGTCAACAACAAAACCCAGAAGTAACATGTGTTAACTGGCCCAGCCCTCCCCCTCTGCACAGATAATAAATAGCAAGGACAGAGGGGATTCAGGGCACTTATTTGAACCCCTGAGACCAAAACACAGCTACTCAAACTTCTATGGAAGAATCATTAAATGCTCCATAAAATGCACTTGGCCTTGCGCAAAGAGGTTTTGTCCTCCAACAAAACAATTTAAGTGGTAGCAGCAAAAGGGATCCAATGACTTTGAGTGTCAGGGTGTGAGAGGCCCCATGAACTCATAGTGACATTTCTCCACCTGCTTGCTTGCTGCCTTAAAAGCCATGTGGCTCATTTTGTGCCAGGCACTTTGCCCAGCTGAGTGACCTCAAAGAGCCCCCAGGCTTTTATTTCTTCACTAGCTTTGGGAATGGCCTCTTGTTAAGAATTTAATCTGGGCCAAGCCAGCTTGAAGTGCTCTGTGCCTGTCACTTTGTTTGTTGGCTGTGGACACAGTGGGGTGAGCTGGATCTCTTTTACCCTCTTGGGCTGAGGAAGTCACTAAGTCTCACACATTGGGTGATATAGTCACATGAAGTTTCTCCTCCAGCGTCGTGGCAGACTAAGAGCTCATAGCCCATAAGCTCAGGATCAAGGCTGACCATAATTTGCTTCGTGGTTGCATTTCTTTCAAAGACTCTAATTAAAAAATAGCAGTAAGAGCAAGAACACCAAAACAACAGGCAGAAATAGCCACTACTTCCAGCAACACGTTATTGATCTCAACTCTCTGTCAGGCCTCAGGCTAGATGATACGTAAGGCACCTTGCTCAAGCCTGGAGAACATTCCACATAGGTCTTCACCTGTTCTTCACATATCAGGAAACTAAGGTTCCGAGAGGCTGAACAACTCATTCACAGTCACACAACACATCTGATTGGTGAATTAACTCCAGCTGCATCTAACACCCATTTCTGGACTCTTGACTTGTGTATCATAAAACCTGCATGCACACACAGGCACACACACATTTTGCCTTTCCAATGCAGTCTGTAAAGCCTGTGTGAGCTTTCTACTACTTTCATGAGTACATTACAAGCTTCTTCATATTCTCACACTTTGGCAGGACCAGACCACACACAGCAGGACCAGGTTTGGGACCCTCTCTTCTATCTCCCACTACTCTATGGTGTGTGAGGTTTGATTGCTTTCCTTATCTTTACAAGCAGCAACAGGGCTGGGGGCAGCTGCAGTGGAACTGTTCATTCTCCACTCTGCCATCTGCCTCTGTCAGACTCACCCGGGCTAACCTGGACTACCTCCACATCAAGGACAAGCAGAGTTGAGCAGAGGACAGTTGGGTCTCATTGAAGCACAGGAAACCATTCTTTCCCACCTTAGGGAAATACCACCACCTTGTTCTTTGATGCAAAATGGTTTTAATCTTCCCCAAGAGTAAACATCTGCTTAATGCAAAGCTTTCTAGGTCAATTTCGGCCTCCTCTAAGTGTCACCTAGAAGCTCTGAGGCTGTTACTGGCAAGCCTGGTAAGGTGGGACTGCTACAAAATATGCAATGACACCAACATGTCTTCTTAGCCTAGAATTCACACAGAACTGAACCATCCAATCTCACATTGCAGGTCTGCAAGAGCCTTAGGCACCAAGACCGGGAAAGCAGGCTTCTGGGGAAACTAGCATTCTTCCCACATCTCAGCATGAGGTCTTCTTTGTGAGTGGTCTAAAAACATCCAGCAATTGCAGTCTGCCAATGTGCTCACAGCCACGAGGCCTATTTCTTTGGTTGGTTTCAGTTAATTCTTCCTGAGGATGGCACACAGAGGCTGGGAACAGAGGTTGCCCTGAGAATGAATGGAGACTCATGCCAAGGAAGGATAAATAAAGAGACTGAACACACATAATCAGAGAATTCAAGGTGACCTGGGTGAACACTCCGAGGGGCAAGGCTGGAGTGCAGATGCCAAATTAATAGCACCATGTGAAGAAAGGGAAAGTGAACAAAAGAGGCTGGCTGAACATGACTAGGAGAAAAGGAAGCTGGGAGCATTGGACATTGGCAGTGCCTCTCCAGTGTCATCCAGAGATTTACAATAAATCCCAGGGACATAGGCAGTCCAAACAGTAGAGCACATTCTGCCTCACAAGCAGGGCTAATTCCTCGGCCTTGCTGAGAGTGCAGGAAAGTCTTTCCAAAGCTCTTTGCCCTGCATACTAGCACTGCAGTATCCCTGGCCACATCAGGTTTGCCCAGTGTCTCCAACTCCAAGATGGTCATAGGTAGACTGGGTGATATCAGATTTCCTCAGATTTAAAAAGGGCTTGTCCCATTCACTTATACACACACACACACACACACACACACACACACACACACATGCTGCAGAACTGCAGACTATTTCATTCTTTGTGTCCATGTTGAAGCCACAGAGCTGTCATTTCTGATCTTTTCAGAGATACGGTTATTAGCTGACCATGGTTTGGCTAATGCTTGACACACTGACTCCCTTCTGATGATTCCCTGACTCCCAGTATAAGCTCATCAACCTCAGAAACCTTGACTCACAAAGTAGGCTGACAATATAACACACAGCATTATTCTGTATTATGTAGTACATAGCTGCCAATATATACAGTATTAGGTGTGATCAAAGTATATGGCAAAGACTTAAATTTTTTTAAATACTATTTAAAAGACACATTGCTATTAATTTCCCTCAAAATACTCCTTACTTCAAACACACTTATCCCACTGATCTTGCCACTTTCAAATGGCTCAGGAAGTCCTCTTTTATGGATGACTTTACAATGTGTGATCAAAAATATAAGAATATAAGATTACTGTTGCCAAGTCATTCCACAAAAAGGCAGACTGATAAAAACATTATAGTGTGTCCTCATCCTTCTTTTTCATAGGATCTGCCAACATGTGAATTCTGGCTCTTCCCCAAAGTCAAAGTGATTATGAAAAATAAATATTTTGAATTGCTCAGGACATCGGGGCAGCCATAACAATGCAAAGAGTCACAAACAAGAACTTCCAGAACTGTTTTAGAAAGTGGCAAGAACAATGGGATAAATGTGTTTCAGGTGAGAAGATTAGCAATGTGTCTTTTACTGTAATGCATTTTTAAATTTAAATTTTCACCATATCTTTTGATAGTACTTTGTATCTATGGTGCATTATTAGTAAGACCTCACTAAAATGAGAGTTCTGTCCATCTCTCTGTGGATAGGATCACATTTGCATCCTACACTGAGGAAATTTTTGAGGAACCCCAGCTACATACAAACTATATGGAACACAAAAATGGATGGTTTCCCAAGGGCTAAAATGTGAGGTTCAGTGCCATGTCCTTAAGATTGCTGATGAAGAGACCTCATGCAGAGAGCAAGGGTTGTGGACACAGAAAACAAGGGACAATTTCACACAGGAGCCCCAGAGCCTGACACAGGGACAGTTGCTTTCAGATACAGGGGACTATCTCTCATCAAATCACTTCCCCTTTCTTGAGCAACCTCATGGATCAAGTTTCATAGTTCAGCAAGTAGTGATTTCCTACTGAAAGCTACTTGTTTTCCTTAGGAATACTCATATACACTTGCAAAACACACAGGCTCATATGGGGTTACTGCCATACAATGAGCCTTTCCTACATGATTGCTAACTTATTTCTCATAACAACCCCATGAAGACAAGACTAGGAAACATGCTCAGAACAAAAAGAAGTTCTGTGATTGACTTTTATCACACAAGATGCACACAAATGACTCAGAGTTGGACTCAAAGCCTATGCGTTTAACTAAAACAAATTTTCTTATTCTACCTTAGACTATTATGATGCATCTGCATATTTCCAAATGAATCAAGCTAGAAAAAAATGTACAGGTACCAAACTAACCTCAGATTTCCCACTTCAAAACCATAAGTAATCTTATATCCATTAAATGGCAAAAACATTTTGTTATAAGAATCGAATTCTAACAATTGAGAACAAAGACCTAGGAGTGAAGAGCAAAATAGTCTCACAGCCTTCCCTCTGAATGCTTAGTTATGTCTTCCCACACAGTCATCTGAACTCATGCCACACACCCTCCCACTCACTGCTAATTTCTCTGCCACATTAATATCAACAGACCACTTACCACCCTCCTATAAAATTATACTTAAGAGAAGCCTTACTTTTCCTTGGAAAACATACATGCTAATTATGAAATTATGTCATGATTGTTAAAATAATTTGTCAATGATTTGCTCTGATACCATTGCCACCTGCCCCTGTGAGTGTCAGGGCTGTCCCCTTCCTCTCTCATGGCTCGCTGCAGAGGAGGCCAACTTGGCTGCGTATACTTTTAAAGGTCCATCAACCCTCACAGGACAGTTTGTGCATATTCAATGCGATGACAACAAATACATAATCTATTTGCTGGAGTGAGTTATGAAAGTTAATCAATAAGAAGTGGAAGTCTTGTAAATTATCTATCCAAGATCAGCCTATTAAATGCTCTACTTCTACAAGGCTGGTTGGAGTTGAGGTCTCAGACTGCACTATTTATTAGCCACATGCAAGATAATGTGATTCTCAGGTGGATGAAGGCAGGCCTCGCTATTAAGACAGAGACAGTAAAAATAAAAATGAAATGTGTCTTGCTACAACAGCAAATCCTGCTTCTATGATTGCCAGGAAAAAAAAAAATCAAAGGAAGCCAACTGCAGGCTGAGAAATCTCTCTCCATGAACACAGTAAAATGTGTAGGGAGAACAGAAGAATAGGAAGAGGAGACATTGAACTGGAAATTTCTCCCAAACTCCTCAAAATAAAGTGGTTAAAGTACATACTAATTGGCTGGAGGCAGCAATTGCTTGTTTTCCTCTATGGTGGCTAGGCCAGGGCAGAAAGAGTTACACCACTGTATTAGGACTGCACCACAACAGGAAATAGCCTGGAAACAATGTCTGGCTTGGTTTAGAGTCCAGCTGTGTAGGTCTACAGTACAGTGCTCAGTAAGAGGACATGGTGAGTGTGAAAGGAGACGATACTGGGTGAGTTCCATGCCCTCCACCAGTGGCAATCAGGAAATTTATAAGAAGTACAGCCACAGAGGTTGGGACAAACCAAAATGTCTCACTGTGCAGTGCATCGGCCAATCACGCCCCCATCCCGATCTCTCTTAGGCTAAATTAGGCTACTAGAAATTGAAATCCTTTTTCTCTTTGAAATATTAATTTTAATAAATCTGGGAATATAACAATAGCCACAAACGTTTTTACCTCCCGGATTACACCAACCAAAAGACGTTTTCTTTTCTTATACTTGTGCCACCCAGGGTGCCTTCTAAACAGTGCACGCACCTGTAGAAATCAAAATGCTTGTGTACCTGCTTCAAAGCTGGCCCTAGCTCCTTACACACAGGACCTCCTTTCCCATCTCTGATCACGACACCATTTAGAGTGAACACTTTCACTCAGATGCAGAGTCCAAGCCAGGTCCCTGGGTTCCTGAGGTAAACTGCTTTCTGCAGCTATGAAATGCTTCTGTGTAGGGGGGCCTCAGACTCACAGAGAGGTGAGGAACTCAAGAAACCAAGCCTCAGTCTCCATATTCTGTCCACTGCACTGCTGCTGCAGACTCTTGCCATGCTCTGATAATAAGGTAAGGCTGAGGGCTATGCACAGCTTCAAGTCACTGTCAGGTACAGGTGAGACTGGCCGTGTTATATCAGTACCTACAGCTCTTCTGTAATATACCTGTATTATTTCAAAGGCAAGGCATTCATAAGTTTCAGAACTTCAAAGGCTGTTAACTCTAACAATCAAATCAGACTGTGCTCTTACCCTGATTAAAACTGTTTAGTGGCTTTTCACACCTTCATAAAAATACAAACTCTACTCCATGCTTCCCACAGCCCTACTCACCAACCCCAACATCACTTGCTTGTCTTTCCTCCTGCATCAGAAACTTCCATGGAATGTTCTCCAACTGTGGAACCTTCTTGGTAGGCTACTCTTTCTGGCAATCAGTCCTGGTCTTCATTGCCACTGCTCAGAGCACCTTGACCTGATCTTGCTCTCTGTAAAGGGCTCCTCACCATGGAGCTCACCTCTTATTCTAGCCTCTTCTTATCTTTATAAGGTTTGTACCTCTATATATCTGCTTCCGCAGAAAATGAGAATCCAAGTCCCATAAGATGTTCACTCACTTTTCAGTGGTATGTTCTTGGTTCTTGGTGCCAGATCTATGCCTGACATTGAGATGATACCCAGTAGCTGTTTCATGAATAAATGATTAGATGAACATATTGACCTCATAACTGATCACAATGCTTCAATCAATGCATTGCAGTATGAAGGTTGAGGCAACCAGTCCTACTGAAGGGAGCCTTCTAGACTTCCTTCTGCCACTTTCAAACAAATAAAACATATTGCATGGGTCATATTTGCCCAAGTAAACACCTCCTTCCACTGAAAAAAAATATATATATACTTTTTGGCCTTGACCTCATTTTGCCTCCAGCAGAAGGCCTTTGGCTGTCAGCAGCGAGAAGCCTGAGCAGAGCAGGTGGAGGGAGGTATAAATGACCCTGAAGGTTGAAAGGAAAAGAAATTATCACCCGACAGATTGGCAAACATTTAAAAGATTCATGATGCCCACTTTGGGCACAGATGCAAGGTAACTGGTCTATCATATCCTCTTTATGGAAGTAAGAACTGGCACAGCCATTTGCAAAAGGGCAGTTTGACAGTATCTATCCCAATATAAAATGTACACACCCTCACAACCAGAGAACTCAATTCTAGAATCCTACCGCAAAGTTGTTTTCATAGATATGTGCAGACATAAGGTGTGCAAGGACAGTCATTGAAGGATTATTTGTATAAGAGGAAAATAAAAATGGAAGTTGCCTAAATGACTCTAAAATGGATAAGTGCTAAATAAATTATGTATGAACATTTATGGAATTTCACACTATCTGTTAAAAATGATAGGGTCGACCTATAGGTACTGATGTGGGAAGATAAGCAAAACATGCTGTTAGATAAG
The DNA here is from genome assembly GCA_004027295.1 of Dolichotis patagonum. Classification (NCBI taxonomy): domain Eukaryota; kingdom Metazoa; phylum Chordata; class Mammalia; order Rodentia; family Caviidae; genus Dolichotis; species Dolichotis patagonum. Next base: position 204,149 of record PVJX010000515.1, on the reverse strand, counting down.
CAAAATCAATTTGGGAAAAAAGTGAGCGATGAGATCTTGTTTACTTAGAACATGTGAACACTGTTTATATTCACACAGTTATGCATGGGGATACATGTAAGTTATGATACAAATATAATGAATGTTCAAACGAAAAATTATAATAAAAGATTTATTTCACTAATCACCCTCAAAATAATTCCCCCTCACCTGAGACACACTTACCATTCTTGCCACTTTCTGAAGCAGTTCTGGAAATCCTCTTTTGTGAGTGTGTTTAATTGTGCTGTCCTGGCTACCTCAATGTTCTAAATCTATTAAAAGTGTTGACCTTTCATGGTCATTTTGATTTTGCAGAAGGGCCAGAGGTTTCACTGTGTCAGATTGGTGAATAAGATAGATGAAGACATACTGAAAAATGTTTTTCCAAACCTGACTTTCTGTTAGATGACACCTGGCCAGAGCATTCACCACATTTTTGACCATGCCACATAAAGACACAAATGAAGATTTCAAAAAGTGCTTCTTACAAAGGCATGGGAAGGTTACATAGTAACAGCATTCCAGTGCTACCGGGCATCACCTTTGGATGGAAGGCAGGAATGGAAAAAAAGATGTAGTTAGCAGACTCACATGTATAACTCTGCTCTCTTATTTGTTTAAACAACTTTGGAGAACACAAACTCACTACAAATTTAGAAGTGAAAGTGCTGTGAGATCTTAGAAGAGGAATTCTCTATTATAGGCTGGGTCTAAGAGAGGACAATTGCCTTAGTTAGAGGCTCCAAGTACTACAAAGGAGAGATTTGAAAAGTGGCATGAACAGAATCAAAGGGCTCAGATTTAAATCCACATTTCGCCACTCACTGGAACTTGAGTAAGCAACTGTTCTGGGGCTGCTTTCTTGTCGACAAATCTAAGATAATCACAGCAACCTGTTAAGAGTTTCTGTAAGGATTAACTGAGATAATGCATATGTAATGCTTACTGTACTGCCTGCCACAAGGCAAGTGCAAACTATTAATTTATTATTGTTATTATTCTCATTGTCAGCATTCAAATGTGCTAAAGTGAGAAAAAGTGGAAAGAGATCAAAGAAGCACAATATAGTAACATAATTAATCCCACCTGGTAGATTTGTCCATTCAAACTTCCAGGAAGGAAAAGTGTGCTCTGTCATACTGTCAACTATGGTCATCACAAACCATCTCTGACTTGACCACTAGAAATGTCAGTGGTGTTACTTGGCAAAGGCATTTTTAATATTATTCAGTTGTATTAACCTAGTGATAATGGAGTCAGCTGGTCCTCACAGAGCATTTCTCTACAGTTCTATTTTGCCCAGCTAAAATATCCTCATTCTCTCCAAATCATTGGTACCCAATGTTAGCACAAGGAATGATACTTAAAATATGAAACGGCCATCTCGTTTTTCCTATGGCAGAAGAACTGATCTCGGAAGAGTGTAGGAAGTGGCTCCCTTTTCAAGCTCACTTCTTTCTCTGATTGCTTGAAGAACAAACTCAGCTGGTGGTGTCCTAGCTAAGAAATGGCCTCTAAAACACTTTCCAGGCTCCCGGTATCTTTTGAGAGAGAAGAGGCCTCAGACACAGCAGGCACCTTCATCCCACACAGGTAACAGGGAGAAGCTGATAGTACCGCTTTGTTTTCAGTAAATTTTTAAATTGAGTTACAATTCATATTCTATAAAATGCAGCCTTTTAAAGTATAACAATCTGAGATTTTACAAAAACTTTCACAAAATGTTATAGCTATCGCTGTCAGATTTCAGAGCATATTTAACTATCTCATGTTCATGAAATTGTCATTTTCATGCTCTTGGGTCCTCACAACCACCAATCTACTTTTTGTCCTTAGAAGTTTTGTTATGTTGGACATTAAAATAAATGGAATACATAGTTCTTTGCATTTGACTTCTGATATCACAGAATATTTTCAGTATTCATCTATGCTATAGCATGTATTAATATTTCATTGTACTTTATGGCTGAATAATATCCTATTGTATGTTAAATCACTTTGTTTATATTAGTTGTTGGACATCTAGGCTTTTCTCATCATTGTACTATTATGAATAATGCCACTATGAATAGTCACATACTAGTTTTTTATGTGAACATACATTTTCAATTCTCTTAGATATAGATACAAATATAGATATAGATATAGATATATAAAACTAGGAGTTGAATTTTTGGGTCATATGATAATTATGTATTTTTCTGAGCAACTATCCCACTGTTCCCCAAAATGACTACAAATTTTTACAATTCCACCAACAATGGATGGAAATTTCAATTTTCATATCTCTTCACAGACATTTCTTAATATCAGTCCTTATATATAGTTAGTGTAATCAATGAGTTAGTAGCAGATATCATTTATTTGTGCCAAATGATAGTAAATGTCTAAATCAAATCAGAGATGGAAAATCTCTTCTTATAAATAGATTCATATAAGTTGCAAGTTTGAGTAAAATAGTAATCATATAGCCACACTAGTGCTACAAAACATTCAATGGTCCAAAGTTTAAGAAATGCTGGTCAGAGTCACGATTTTCAGTCTCATTATCAAATCTATCTCCAAGCTGGCAACATGTAGTCATGTGGAAGGTGCTTTGCTTTGTCCATGAATACATGTGCAGAAGCAGGCCTAGAGCAAGAGTAGGATCTTTAGAACTTCTGTACCATGATGTTTTCTAGAACAGCATGTGGAAATTAGAAGTATTACTTGGCCAGTTTTTGCAGACAGGAACAGAAAGCCTGTCTTCTTGGGAAAGGCCCACATAATTTAGCTTTCTTTTTAATTCTATTCCCATCCTGCTTATCTTTGGATCTGGAAAGGAGCATGAAAGAACAGGGCTGACCTAACAGCAGCCACAGGCATCCTGAAACAAATGTTTGCTGGTAAACATTTGTCCAATTTCATTAGCTGATGCAAACTAGTGGAAGGAAAAGGTTACATATACTCAGGAAAACAAACTACTCCATCCAAGATGGTGTGATGCAACTTCTGAAATGTTGCATGGTACATGCAATCTTCAATTATGTCCTAGTTGGTTATCTGGCTTGGAGATGCGGGACAGGGCCACTTCTTTCAACTCCATGTGGGGTCAGGTGCAGGGACTATACTATCCAGAAGATCATCTTGGACAGGTTGACAGATTTCTCCACTCAGTGGTTACAAAGCCACAAAATGGCAGAGCCATGGCTCTTTCTGTAATAGTTTAAGTATGTTTCTAACATGCGCTCCTTTCACAATTGACTAGCAGTTACATACTTCATCACAAAACCAGTGCCCACTGTTTTGCATGCAATCCAATGAGGAAATGTGAGCTAAGCCACCTCAAGAGCTCAGACCCATGAATCACTTTGCAGGAGCCTCTCTTTTCTTCTTAGCTCTGGGGGGCAGCATCTGCCCCACTGCTAACAGTCATGGTGGGCTTTCCCTGGAGCTGGAATCTTCCTGGCAGCAGATCAGAAATGATAGCTTCTGACAGCTGAAAAACCTGCCCAGGCCTGAAGATGGGTGACAGATTTCAAGTTTCATGGAATTCCCAGAAACAGGTGGCTCCAAAGCTCTGGAAAAGCACAATCCCTGCTCCACAGATAGTCAGCTGCTCCCTGTGGACACGGGTATTTTGGGGCAGGAAGAGGTGTCTCATGACAAACCTAGGGACCTAAGAAAAAAGGAGCCATGTGTCCTTGGTAGAAAAATCTCAAGGTTTTGTAGGGTCTGAGTTCCAGGGCCAAACATTATATTCCTCATTGCTGTCATTAGTATTTTCCCCCTGTCTTACTTCTTCTTGGCACTCACTGCCATCTGTAATGAAACCATCTACGTGTTGTTGTGGTAATCGTGGTCTTAGTATTTTTCATCTGCCCCACAATGGCATAAATTCCATTATGAGCAGTATCAGATCTGACTTTGTGAACATTCTGTTCCCGATGGCCACCATTGTGCCTATGTGTACCAGGTGCTCAGCATATCTGAAGAATTGTCAAATGAATGAATTAACCACTCATTACATAATAGAAGTTTCTCTCCATTTTATAAATGGATAAACTTGAGGTTCAGGATGGTAAAATAACCGGTTCAAGTTCAAAGCTCATAATGAGTAAGGCTGGCTCTGTAGCCCAGGTCTGACTGAATCTAAACTCCCAAGTTGTTCTCCGTTGTAGCAAATTACAAAAGTGAGAGATCCAGCTCCCAGGGGATTTTCCTACTTCAGCTAAGATAAAATAAAAGGAAAATCTGCCAGCCCTAAGATAGAACTGTCCTGTGATAAAAAACCAGCCCAGGAGCACATGGCTCACCAGATGTTGCTCACAGCTCTGGTACAGCGAGATTTAATAAAGCACCCAAGACTGATCCCCATGCTCCAGCAGCTTTGCTTGCAGGCTTTGGATGCATTTTTGAGTCGTTAACAATTAAACACACATGCTGCACTCCCCTAGAAGCCACAGAAGTTACCGATCCTCAGTCGGAGAGAGTATCTAAAATTCGCAGGCCTCTAACCCTCTTTCCATAAATATTGTTATTGTCTGCCAATTTCAACCCCAAACTGCCCCTATTTTCAGGACAGAATTCTCTCATCAATGAAGATAAAAAAACAGCAGCAGTAGGTACAAGTATTCCTTAGCCAACCACGGATACCATGATATCACTGTCTTTACTTGAGTGACACAGCTGCTCTCCCTGCCTCCTACTTTTCTAGCTAAAGGCCATTTGTACACTTTCCATCTACCTTCCAGATGAATCTTTTAAAAGTATAAAATCAAACCATAATGATCCCCATCGTGAAAATTCTCTGTACATCTTCCATCTCGCTTAGACCAAACTTGATTCTCTGCAGTGTTCCAGAAGTCTGGGTGTTAACATGACTCTGGTTTCCTAAACTTTGTAAGTTTATATGTCACTCCTCTTCTTTTACTCTTATCCCACTCCCAGTGGCCATCTGCATGATTCCCTCAGCTAGGCCAAGTCTTCACACAGCTGGGCCTTCTTGTCAATCAGATCTGAGCTCAAATTTCTCCTTCTACCATTTAAAATATCCCTCCCAGGGACTATCACATTACCTCTTATATTTACTTCATAGCAGTTCACATCATCTGATTTTCTCCTGCTTATTTCTATGCTTTTTCCTAATAGAAAATAAATGGTCTTATTCACACCTTGTTGCCTAGGCCACATACAATGCAAAATAAATATTTACAAAATCGATAAAAACTTATGGAAGTCAGACTATAACTCTTTGAATTTCTAGAGCAAACCACTCTTTGACCCCTGAAATATACATGTATAGTAACACCCTCATTTTGATTCTAAAGGTCAGACACAGAGATGGAAAGGGAAGAACATTAACTGATAAGCTACTGATTAGGAAGGAAAAAGTCCTTTAAATTTTTTGCACACATTCTGACAAGGGTTGGCTTACAGACCTCATCCAAATTCCATTGGCAAGCCCAGCCCATGACTTCTTTCTCTAATCTATAAAGGGAAAAATGTTATACTTTTAGGAGTTAAGGGAATTAGGAGGAGGATTTAGTTTTTAAGAGAGAAAGCAAAGTCATTTAAATTGAAAACTGATCTTGTGCCTTAGATGTGAGTTTGGTTTGCAAGAGAAATCCTCAGGCAGAAGTGATGAGAGCTGACGAAGCAGGTCTGGTCTGCCTGCCGGCCTCAGCTCCTTGCTGATAGATGGCTGCCAGGAAGATAGCTTGATGTCTTGAGCAGATTGGTTTTTAACCCAAGTTTGAGTCCTAAAATGAACACATACTTCTGTGTCTCTTCAGGAAGTGGTTTTTAGTTCCAAGAATCCTAGGATGCCTCCATGATGGTTATAGAATTTTTATTTTTCTCTAAGGGAAACACAGCTTAAATGCCTCCATTTCCTGGACCTTAGGAAACCTGGAAACAGAAGCCACCTGCCTCTTTGGTTGGAACCATGTACCATCTGTCTAGTGTCCGTCTGTAACCTCAAGGGAGCATGGTTGGTCTTTTTGTTTCACCTTTGCGTCCTATCACACTTTATTGCTTTCACTTTTGAATGACCACTTGCTTAGTACATCAACCACCTCACTATTATGACTGAGGAAAAGGTTGAGGGAAGAGGCATCAAGAGAAGATGTCAGTGCTGCTTTCTGCTTTGATCATTACATGTCAAAAAATAGTAAAATTATAATCCCCTCCTCTCCCACATTTTCTTAAGCCAGGATTGAGTTCTGTCCCTTCAACCAAAAGGATCTTAAGAATGCAAATATTCAAGAACTTTTAGTTTTTTCATGTTCAAAATACTGCAGATAATCTGTCTTCATTGAACCCATAACAACCAGTCTTCAGCTCAAGGGATCTCCAGACTAGAGCACATTCAAACACAACCTGGAACAAAGCAGACACTCCAAGTTCATATGGAACTCAGAAAATACCCTGAGATATATGGGTAAGGAGACCCCTATAAAGTAACCAAGGTAACAGAGGACCATTCTGCCCTCTTCAGGGCAGGAGTCTGATGACATCTGTGCCTCGGAACTTAGAACTAATGCTAAGTATTTGAGGAGGCTGGGAAACCACACTCTAAAGATGTCATCAAACACATGTGCTGTCCCTCCCAAGAGGGAACAGTACAAAGTGTTCCTTGGTGTAGCTCTGACTTGCTACAACCAAATACTAAACAGAACACACATGCAGTCAGCTTGTCCAACCAAATACCTGCTTGGAAAGATAAGAATCCCACATGCTAAGGGCTGGAGATGGAGTTCAGTGGTAGAACATTTGTCTAGTTCTGAATTTTGTCCCCAGCATAGGTCGGGGTGTGGGGGACCCATATGCTCTACATCACCTTTACCATGTATGGCTTTACATTCATTCCCAGATGGCTTTATCACATGCAGCAAGAGGAACCTGTGGTCTCTCACAGGGTAGATGGGGACCAGCCTCAGCTGCTGATTGGTACCCTGGATGACGGGTTAACACACACAGCATCTGCTGGACCCCATGCCAGTTTCAGACCCTCTGGCAAGCAAACCCAAGTCCCTCTGCTAAGTCACAATGGGAACTGCCTGCCAAAACACCAGGTGTGAAACAAACCCAGCTCATTAGCTCCAGTAAGCCCCCACCCCAATTCTGGAAAATGTTACCAGCTGAATACAGGGCTGCCCTCAGGTCCAAGGAATGAGCCTTATTAAGATGGTCATCAGATGGTCTGTGTCAATTTAACATTTTCCCTCAAAACCTCCCAGAGAGCAAGCACCTATGTGTTTACACTTCTCACCAGAACAAATGCAAAGCTACTGAAGGAAGAAACAACACACCACCGCAGTAACAGTGGAAGACGAGCTTGCAAGCTGTCCTCAGCCCCTGGAGTAACTGACAAGTTTGACAGAAAATACATGTCCGTAACATTGCTTGATTTGTACTTAAAGGAAAAGTGGTAAGTGCATTTCCAGAAAGTCTAGGCACAGATAACCAAAAAAGAAGGTCTTGTATACAAAGCCACAAGGACCCTGGTCCTGCCATAACCCCTGGCCCTGGATCAAGGCCCTTCTTCCTGTTGTGATCTGTCCCCGAGGACCAAGGTTCTCCTCTGAGGAACAGGCCCTCCTGACAGCCAGCTGTAAGACCAAGGGAGAAAAACTGATCAGAAATGACAGCGGCACAAAATAGTGTTAGCCTCCTGCTAGGAATAGGTTGTACTTGTACGGGGGAGAGACACAGTGATTCCCCCACAGAGCATATGGGGACACCACCAAAGCTGCTGCAGGACCGCATGGCCCCTGAGAGGGGTGATCCTATGCCCCAGCAGGGAGGACGCATGATTTCACTTGGTTGAGCTTCATTTCTGTTTCAAGTAAGTTTTCCAGGACAACTCAGAGTACTGGAAATATTTTAAAGAAAATACTCAGTGGAGTGACTAACAATAATAACAGTAGTAATAACAGAAACAATAATTATTATTTTCTATTATAAAAAATGGGTATTATATAACTATTATTATATAATGTTACATAAAGCTGTATGGTAATTATATAATAACTTCATCAGCCATACTCCAAGTGGGCTTCAAGGATATGGTATATATACCTTTATATAATTATAAAGATGTATTTTCTATATTTATGATTTTATAATAATACAAAACACAGTAATGCCTAAATAATTTAAAATATATAATGATTACATAATAATAATTATTTCCATTCTTTTTTGAGCCAGCCACTACCACAAGTACTATGAAGATTAATTCAACTGATCTGCAGAAATGACTCTGGTATTACCTCCATCCCATGGAGGAAAACACTGGCCATTTTACAGATGAGATAACTCCAGGGAGGAGGGTTTGGGAACTTCTCCAAGGATGCAGATCTGAGATTCTGATCCAGGCAGACTGGCTCCAAGTTTGTGCTCTTTGCCAACACAGTGTTGGCCTCATATGCAGTAAACACAAAGAACCGCTGTGATCCTAGCATCACAGAGGTGCTGTGGGTTATTATGGGCTGCAATGCACTTAGCAATAAACTTGTAAATATGTTCACTGAAGACTTCCTGTGTGCTTCTGCATGCATATGATTTAGTTCCTTTAACAACCATTCAAGGATGTAAATAGTGACCAGACAACAGGAGACCTGTGTCCAAGGTCACCCAGGGAGTAGGATCACCTACAGCATCAGACAGGCAGGCAGTAGTGGAGACAGGAAATGAGGTAGGGTAGGGGTCTTTCCCCAAGCCCACAGCAGTACCCCTGCTCTCGCTTGTTAGCCTGCTTCCTCTCCATAATATTAGATGCTGCAGGTGAAATTTGTTTGTACTTGGTACATAGTGAACACCTGAAAACAAGAACTACTGCTACTTTTGTAAAGTTTGTAGTTTTCACATTTCACTAAATGTGAAAAGCCACAATAGACATTTTCTTCCAAGGAAATAATAGAAGTATGGGTTTATGAGGCCTTCTACTTAGACGGCAGATCCTCTGCCCCTTTTAGGCCTCAACAAAGCCAGTACCTGTTGGATACACAAGCTTTGGTCTCTGTCCCTTATGCTGATGTGAATGGTCAGGAGTTCAGGGCGGGTAACTGAGTTGACCCTGCACATACCCCACACATACTCTGATTTATAGTATGTTTGGTGAGTTTCTGTGCCCCAGGACCTCAACTGACTTAGGGCTGCAGTCTGTCCCCTTAAGGCGCTCCACAAGCTACCCGGTGCCAGTCAGCACTCACACATCCTCCCTGCCACCGGGCATGGACAGATGGGAGCTATTTTTATTATTTAACATTTATTAAGCACCCACAGTGTGCCAGGAGCTGTGTGGAACAGGGGTGTGGGTGGTCCCAAAGAGCTTGTCCCTGGAAGTCTGTGGCCACATGGAAGGGAGGGGGCAGGCCACCCTTCTCTCATATAAAGCCCAACCTCTCGCAGCTGCTCCACAGTTGCAATGTGTTCTGTTGGAGCAAGTGGACAAAAATAAGGTTTCAACACTATTGGGACCCCTGAGTGTTTATTTGCATGTTTCTTACTTACTCCAGATTGAGGGATTAGGGAGCAGGAAAGAGACCATGGGCTTCCAGCACCCAGGCCAGGTGACCAGATGTCACACTTCAAGATCATTCAGTCGCTCTTCTCCATAGCACTTCTGGACTGCACTGCACTATCCAGCATCACTTGTTCTTGATCATCGGAGATCTCCATGGAGACTAGGCGTGAAGAGATGCAACTGTGCCTATCCTGCCATTTAGAGAACCTTCATATTTATGGGGTGATGGAAATTCATGGTAAATGTTTAGTTTTAAAAATATGTTACTGTGTAAGACACTGCATTAGCTCCTACTCAGAATATCCCCTTCTCTTTAAATGTACTTATTCCATCAGTTTTGCCACTATTAGAGCAGCTCTGGAAGTCTTCTTTCCTTAGTGTCTGCAGGAAATGTGATCAAAGTGACAGTGTATATGGCTGCCAAGTGTCACTGAAGGAAAAAGAAGGTCTGTGAAAACATCAGCACGTTTCCTCATTCATTTTAGTCATGGGGTCTGGTGTCACATGACTTCCAGCTCTTCCTCACAGTCAAAATGAACATCAAAAGTCAGTATTTTAAATCAATTCAGGACATCAATGTAGCCATGACTGCACAGCTAAAAACACTCATGAATGAAGACTTTTAGAACTACTTCAGAAAGTGGCAAGAATGAGGGGATAAACTGTATTTAAAGCCAGGCACAGTTTTTTGAGGAGGATTAATGGCAAGTGCACGTTTTACTGTAATAAATGTCATAAAATTTAAATATTCACCCTGATGTCTCAACCATCCTTTCTTGTGAAAAACAAAATCAACACAGCATGGGACACCACAAACCACGCAGCATCAGCAATGTTGCCATGGTGCACCATAGCATGTAAGGGTTGCTTGTCAAACCCTTAGTTAGGGCCCTGTGGAAATACCTGTGGCAGTCACCTTTTCTCAAATGGGGATGATTCTAGTGGCTGACGTGCCACATCACACATCAGTCATGGTGCCAACCCAGATGGGCAGAGCAGAAAGCCTGGACATGGGCATCACGTCATGTCCCTGAATGGCACAGTGATCCACGGCAAAGGCTCAACTGTGATCACCTTTGAATTCTTTGAATGTTGATAGTGACCATGGGAAGCAGACGGTATTTTGTCTACAAACAGACTCCCATTTTCCGATGAGATAGTAGAGGATCACAGAGGTCAAGCAACTTACCCATGGCACCATAGAGGCTCATGTTCATACTGAGCTTTTGTTGCTATAAATTCTGGTTACTTTTTACTCCACTATGTTCCCTCATAGATGAGAAGAAAAAGCTCTCCAGAGATGAATTTCTGAGAAAAATGAGGAACACACACCACTGCTCTCTTTAGTCCCTAAATTTTCCACACCCCTGGGAGCTGATGCAGACTGGAAAGAACAGCTCAAGGAGACCACCTTCTCCACAGCAGCAAGTGTAAACTCTGCTAAACTCCAAATCAGGCACAGGGCTAAAAGGCAGGGCAGGCACACAGTTGGCCACTCCTTGAAAAAATAAGTCGTTCAATATCATCTTCCCACCTCAAAACCAGAAAACCAGCAAGTTCAAGCCCAGCCTGAGCAACTCAGCAAGATCCTGTATCAAAACAAATTAAAATTTTTATGAAAAGGATATGGATATAGCTCAGCAGAAAGGTTCTGGATTCAGACCCTGGTACAATATTTTAAAAAAATAAATAAACAAAAAATAACATGCAAATAAAACCTTTGCCCCCTGGATCATACCAGAAGCTATATCCTTTAGAAAGGATAGAGAATCATCTCTAGGAACCACCTTTCTGGGAATGTAGCTAAATCTATTTTGATGCGCAAGCTGCTGGAAGCAATAAAGGCATCACATTGGATCCAGCGAATAGGATGAATACCCAAGAATTCTAACTTATAGCAGTTGTATTTCTGACACCTCTGCGAATGGCATGTTGTTCTACCAGGACCCAAGGACAGAGCCTATACCCCAGCCCCTCAATGTCTCCACGGCTTAAAGGAGAACCTGATGTGAAACACATGATCAATAAGTATTTTAATCAATGGTCTCCTACATTTACCAGTCTGAAAAATTCAATCTAGAAACTGGCCATGGCTGTAAAAAATAGCCCCAGCTTCCCAGAATAAAAGGCTTTCTGAGTCTGGAGTTCAATGTTTCTGGATATCTTGTTGGGCTCAGCAGTTAATCATGTGGCCATACATGTGCACTGGTGGGATGTGTATGTGTGATAGGTCTATCTTTAGACAGGAGAGCAGCATAAATAGGAGTGAGTATCTACATCATAAATCACCTAGGCAAAGCACTTACTCAAAACAACCTTTAAAAGGCAGGAAGGGAGCTCTGCTTCCTCACCAAAGGCTCAGATTGCTGAACACCAAAGCAGCAAAGCAGAGTGTGAAATCCACAGGTCTTCCAACCCCCCATGCCCTGTGCCAGCATATTATAAAAAGCATACTTGCTGATATAGCATGCCTTTAAAATGATCAAAATGACAGATGGCTGCTATAGAAACAATCCTTTTTATAGGACCAATATTAATCAGAAGACATTGGCAGTGTCCCTTTAATCTTTTAATTTTCAAAAAAGTACATTTCTATGAAAAAAAAAGTACTGGGCAAGTCCAAGTGTTTGGGTATGATGAAATGTCCACACTGTTTCAAACTTAATAACTAAAACACTTTGATTTTTCTTTCTTTATCTATTTACTTATATATTGCTAATATACAAGCACCTGATTGCCTGCTCTGAGATGCTTCATTTTGCCCTAATTACATAGTGTCAGATGTCCCTTTTGTATTCCCTTGACTTTACTAGAGGTGGTGTTTGAGTCTGAGTAACAGTAGGCTTCTCCAAAACAAACCCTAGGGAGAGACATTACAGTCATCTGGATTAGGGAGGAGATATTGAGTAAACCAACCACATCTGCCTTGGGCAGACTTGGTCACAGATAGCAAAGCCAGATGAACAACTGTCTGGTGAGGATGGTCAATGGCAAAGCGGTAAGTGGGAGCTCAACCAACCAGTGGCTTCCCCAGGGTGGCATATGTGGAGCTTGGGGGAGAAAGGGCATGTTTGTGTTCAGTCTTTACAGTAGCATACACTATTGCTCCTTAACAATGAGATCCTGGTTTTGACCCACCTGGCAACCATATGCTGACCTGCATTTGTCCAACACTCATAATCCTCCAGCTTAAATGGAGCTGGCTTTGCTCTCCAGCTAGAAGGTAGGCAGGACAGTGACGCTTGGGTCAGGAATGGACATGGTCTACCTGAACAGCCATGACTGCTGCCAAGCAGAAGATTTGTTGGGACAGTTGGGTAAGAAACTTTAAGGGGAGGTGGGGTGCAAGTCTTGGTTTGCCACCTTTGGGAACAGTGTGTTTGTGAATAGAGGTTCAGTAGATAGGGAAATATGAAAAGACAGCATTTGGGTTACCAGAGTCATTGGACCCAAACTTGCCTGACACTGTTGGAACTGGATACTTTCTTTTTTTCTCCCTCTAACCAATACAAGTTAGATGTTTGTCACTTGCAGATAACAGTCCATAACAAATACCTATATTCTTTCTTCCAGAATATCCTGAAAAACTCTACATATATGCATGCATGCCAGACTTTCCTCATGTACTATAATGTAAGTTTCCCTGTTGCAAATGATCTTGGTTTCTCTATTTTTACCTCACTACTCATCCTCAGTTTCCACCCTGGCACACAGTAGGTGCTTAATAAATAACTGCTGACTGAGGAGATGGTGAACAACTCTTCAAGCTAGGTATCCCTGCTTTTATTTGTACCCCAGAAAACTGAGCATTGGTGAGGTTAATCGACAAGCCCAAGGCCACACGCTTCGTAAATGCCAGAGCCAATATATCAACCTGGAACTGTTTAACTCCAAATTCCCCTTGCCACCTCTCTGATGGTTTAATTTAGTCTACTGTTGACATGACCTCGTTGGCAGTACAGAAAAGTCACTTAGTGACTAAGATGGAGCAGCCTTAGAGTAATTGACGCCACCAGCATTTCTACCAGACGTTCATGCTGATATCTTTCCCAATCAACAGATATTCAAAACATGTAGGAAACATCGTAGGGCAGCAATATCAAGAACTGAAAATGACTGCAACAACCACAGAGCATAACAAGTTGTTTTAATTAAAGTCTAACCAGAAACATATCCAAATGACTTGCAAGATCCCCATACATTTCTCTACCTTTCTTTAAAAAAAAAAAGGTTCCTCTCTGTTCACTGTAAAAATTAACACTTCAGTAATTTCCAGCATCACTACATATCTGGATGTAGATGTGCATTGCCAAATTCAGTGAAGCTAATTTTTATTCAAAAATACAGAAAGCAGGCTGTTTAACCAGGCTGCCCATATCATTGAGGCATTAATCAGCACTTTTCTGCCCCTGTCTAGCTTAAGTTGGAAGACACTGGACCATCAGAGAACTCTTGTCTCTGCAGGAATGGACGGTCAAGGGTAAGTAGGACACAAATCCACGAAACATTGAACATCATCCACTGGGTTTAGAGGACAGCATTACGAGTCCCATTCTTACATAGGCACACAGACTCCCAGCACCTCTGAGATTTGTCCTAGGTCCTTTGACTTATGATTTTTTCTTTTTTTTTTTTCATTTTCACTATTGAGATTTTATGTTTAAGCACTGTACAACCTTACAGGATGGGTAACATGCCTTTCAGTATCTCACACCAACATTATGAATTCACCAAGTTATCTGCTCTGCTGAGGCTTCTGACGTTTCACAGCCCAACTCCAACCTGACTTCCTCCTTACCTGGACTCTCCCTCCCCTATCCCTTGTATATCCCTAGTACAGACCTCAATCTGACAGAAGATTTGTGAGGACAAGGAAGCCACTGGTCCAACAAACCCAGTCCAAGTCTCAGCTCTCTCACTCACATTCTTGTTGACCCTGGGCTCGTTACATTTCCCTAAATTTTTAGTTTCTCCACATGCAGAAGAGGAGTCATCATGTAAGGCTGGGATTCCTTTCCTGAAATCCCTGGAGTCATCTGGTTTATATTATTTTTTATTCAGTTTTATTCTTTTTTCAGAAGGGTGTTTCAATAAAAACACTGCTTACATAAAATGCTCAGCAGAATCTGTGATAACACGCTAAAATCAAACACATAAATATTCCCACAGCAAAATATATGAATATTCACAGTAACTGAGATAAAGAAAGTCTATAAATAGCAGCACATCATTTCAGGTCAAGCCTTGCTCCCAAATGAAATTCAGTACCAAGTTTTTAAAAAGTAATTTTCAGAGCTTTGCAAAATTTATAACTATTGAGAAGCAAAGGGGAACTATCCCAGCCACCTTCCTTGCAGTTATTATAGATACGAGACGGAATATCTAAGTGGTCAGCACAGTGCCTAACACAGGCAACTAGTCAATAGTCATTTCTTCCTGCATTTCTTACAGTATTATAGTATTATAATCTGTGGTTTATCTACTGTTTCTTCACCAGGCTATGGAGCCAAAGGTCAGTGGCTCTGACTGTCATTTCTGTTATCCAGGTGCCTAGAACAGTGTCTATTAGAAAGGGGAAGTGGATTGAATAGATCACTAGATGTACCAATTCACAAGGAGGTGGATGTGGCTCTGTTCATACTACCCTCTGACTTATCACCCATAAGAACTGGAAGAGACAGAACCTTGTCCAACAGGAAGAATAATAGCCATACAGCAGCCATAAAAGGAGGCAGATATCAAAACAGAGATGTATAGGCCCAAATGTGCAACATAGAGCCAAATGCTCAGTAAACCAGGCACTCATTAAACCTATAAATCAATTAGAAAATCATTGTCTGGATTCTATCATCTGGCATTGTGTGACTATGGTCCATGATTTAGGCTGGCTCTGTTGGCAGAATCTGGACACAAGAATGACTTTGGCAAGTAACTTGACCTCTTTTGTTAACAGGTCAGAAAATTCACAGATCACTTAAGATATCACTGGAAATTTAGAAGTAAGTAAGCAGGAGCATGCATCTGTTCTTCTTAAGCAAAGATGCAAAGATGGAGATCTGTATCAAGAGGGAAGGATAAATGTCTATTCAGTGTAGCTGCCATACTGCTCTTTTCTTTCTGGCTTCCTTTAACCATGAAACAGTCCAAACTGGTTCAGTTCAATCATCTGTATTCATTTGTAATTCTCTACATGACTAGAAGAAAAAGCTATTTGCCTATATATCCAATAAGTTTAGATACTAAATAATGGGTTCATTTAGACAAAACATAGTAGCTTCTGCCGATCTAACATGGTAATGATTCCAGCTTTTGTGGAGGATGGCAAGCAGGGACCATATCAGCTCTGAACTCCCTGGAGAAAAGCTCCACCTTAATAACCTCCCAGAACTATTAGGAGATCTCCTCACTTACTGTTTTTGCAGGGGTGAGTGGTTATTCTCTTAAAACCCAGTTTA
Organism: Dolichotis patagonum; assembly: GCA_004027295.1. Taxonomy (NCBI): domain Eukaryota; kingdom Metazoa; phylum Chordata; class Mammalia; order Rodentia; family Caviidae; genus Dolichotis; species Dolichotis patagonum. Next base: position 188,162 of record PVJX010000515.1, on the reverse strand, counting down.
AAAAAATATGTATAATGATTTTTATTTAACTGCAAACTAAACCTTGGCAATGTTCGTCTAAATTTAAAAAGTGGCTCTTGAGCATATTAAAAGAAGCACCACTTTTGCCACAATCATTGACTATGGAGTTTGGAAACAGTTGAGAGTCTCTTCACTAGCTCTACCAAGTGCCCATAACTGTTATACCTCAACTCTTCTGGACCCAGAGACATTGCTACCAAGGGTAAAACACACACTGTTTATTGTGCATAATAGTATTGACTTCCTGATGGCATTATTTAGATGCTGATGGCACCTTAATTCCCTATAGGAAGGGCTTTGCTTCTTGAGCTGAGAGGAAACCAACAAGGTCAAGGATGTGGTTAGCAAGCTGGCAAATTCAGCTGGGAGACAGGGCAGGCAGCTGACGGGAGAGTGATGGTTAGACTTTTCTCTCCCTCTGCATCACTCCTCTTCATGCAGATGTGATCACAGTGGGGTAACTTTTGTTGCTAGATGCCAAAGTGTAAATAACATGGGCTACATGAACACACCAGAATGAAAACTAGTGTCTGTGCACATCATTCAGTATGTACCACAGGGTATGAAAAGAAGATGAAGAGTTTCCAACAGCTAGTCTAGGGGTGCCTCAGTAAAATGTTTTTTCTGACCGATGGGTCATAATCTCCCAGAGGCATCACTTGTGAAAACAAAGTAGGGTCAGCCTAAGGTTTGCAAGTAGAATCACGTGTTCTGTCCAAAAGTAACAGAATATTGTTTCTAGAATGCTCTGCAAAAGAAGAAGAAATAGGGCCTCCCCAATTTCTTAGCTGGTCCCTGCTTCTTCCCATCTATCACTGGGGTAATACGTCCAGAGTGGCATTTCGTAATGACAGCAACATTCCAGCAAATCGATAGTTATTTAATTCCCAACAAGCTCTTGAGTCCATTAAACCTGATTACATTCACCCATTTCAGTGGGTGCCGTTATTTTTCCTACAACGGCACTTAATCTATAACAGGAACTTATGAGAACTTTCAAAAGCAATTTCAGCATCAATCAGCATAGAGTGAAGGGCGTGATTTGCTTGTAATTATTTATTGGATGGGGTTGCTGAGGGTCTGACCAAACTGCAGCCACTGACCTTCACCCTGAGTTTCCAATAGAGGCAAAAAGCCTGTTACTCTCCAACTGGGCATGGAGTCCCACCTCAGAAGCAGCAGTCTTGCCACATCAGCCTTCCTATGCCAGGAGAGACAGAATGGTTCCCACATAGTGAAGGACCATCTTCCAGGTGGCCTACAGATTTATAACACAGAATATAGAAAAAAGCCTCCAAACTGAGCAGTAGCCATATCTGGTATATGAGGTTGGTTGTTATTCCAAATCAACCCTGTATGGTTCTAATTACCCAGGTTCTTTCTGTAAACAAAAGGTAACAGCTATTTTTAGAAAAGGAGAGACAGTGTTTGACCAGAGGCCTCCCAAGAAGCTTCATTCATGGGCTAGTTGTAGAGCTTTTAATCATGGGATCTGGGGACAGGGTGCCCAAAAGTCAAAGTGAAAGGCCAAGGTAAGTCATTTTTCTCTTCCATAGGAAGTAAATGCAGAATCAATAATGAAGGGACAGTACACTAGCCAAATGCCACCTGGTTTCCTACAGTAACCAGGCTCCATCACTAAGGAAGGTTAACATTCTGTAGATTCAGACTATATCAAAAAAGACTATATCAATGACAGAGAGGCCAGCTTACACTAAGGGAAGGAGAAAGTCCACATTTCTCATGGGTAAGTGAACCTCTCTGCTTAGAGTTAAGAGCCTTAAAAGCCAATCCAACACACATCTCAGCCCTCCATGCTCATACTGTCATCCAAATGTAAACAGCCAGTCTGGGCTTCCTAGAAAAATCTCTGAACTTCATACATTAACGTCTATAGAATGTTCCTTCCTGCCTTAGGGCCATCACTGGGAATCGGGTAGGAGGAGCCTTCTTGAAAACACAACTCAAGTGGGGGTGTCCTGTGAATTACCACATATTTCCTGCTGCTTCTGTTTCCTGGGTTAAAGCTCCAAACTGCGTCACACCATGTTAAATTTCTTTGCCTCCTGATCTGCTCCGGGAGACTAAGTCCCTCAAAAAGCCAGGAAGGAGAGCAAATCTTTTGCCCCATGGCCAACCTCCTGAAGGAAAGGCATGAATGTTAAGCAGAAGCCAGATCAATACAAGCAAATATAGCTCAAGTACACCATTTATTCAGCCATGAGAGATGTCAATAGCCAGATTAGGGTGATCCATCTTTTTGATTTCCTACTGTCTTCTCACTGACTACACGAGGGCTTTTTCCTGTATTAAAAGTGTTTGCTTTCTCAACCATAAAAATTCCAATTATTACTCTGTGCGCTCTGGAGTTAAGTTGCTTGCTGGCAAAGGCCTTGAATTACCTGAATCAGCCCAGGGAAGAAGGGGGCTGCTGGAACAATCATAGGCACGCCATAGGACTGCAGGAGGACTCCTTGGGACGCCAGCATGCTTTAACTGGAGATATGATTCCCTCTGAGGCTCAACACATCAATGGAGACTTGGGGGGAAATCTATAGACCCAACTTCTTCCGAACTACAAAGCCGAGAGTCAAATCGCTTCTGTCAGGAGCCAAGAGCCCATCAACACCGAGAGGAGAAAGAAAGAAAATCCGCATCAGCAACTCTGAATGTGAAAGTTTTCTTCCCAGACAACGAAGAGAAGCGGCAGCTGCAAAGTTGAAGCTACCAAAATGGAAGGTGCTATTTTGGGAGCTGCTTGCCTAACATGACTAACCAAATACTCTTCATTAATTTAGTTCTCAGAGAGAGCAAAAGAGAGAGACAGAGGGACGGAGGGGCTCAAGCACTGAGATAATGGAGTCGCCCTGATAGATTTGGCCCAAAGACCAGAGATATGGTCCACAGGGGATTTTTTTTTAGAGAATAACTGCAAAGTAAAAACTGACATGATTATCAGCTGCTGTATAAAACTCAAACTAAGTAGGTTATCATGGGCAGCCCTGGGTGCTGATCAAAAATATACTAAGGAGTTATTCAGCTCTCTCTCTCTGTCTCTCTCTCTCTCTCTCTCTCTCTCTCTCTTCCCCCAGCTCTGATTTCAACTTTAAAGGGGCAATTTGTAAATAATACAATTCAACTACCAGCCAATATCTGCACAGGCCCCAAGAGAGTGAACAAATTACTTACCCGTGTTATGCTACTTTGCTCTCACAACTCCCTGAAGTAGGTGCTGCTCTCGTGTCTAGTAACAAAAGAGAAACTGGGATTATGCTAGGGATGCAGTTTTGCTCCTGATCTTACAGCTTGCAGGAGGCAGTGCTGAGACCCCAGCACATTTCCAGTCCAATTCCTAACTGTGACACTACGCCCATTACTGTATTCCATTCTGTAATAGTTACATCTCTCTCTCTCTCTCTCACTTTCTCTCTCTCTCTTTCTCTCTCTCTCTCTTTCTCTCTCTCTCTGTGTAATTGTAAAGTTATTTATTTTAAACTTTCAACTGGGAGAGATTAATATGCAATATATTAATGAGAGATGTCTCCTTGTTCTCAGAGATCAAAGGTGCATGCAATGTGAACTATAACTATGGGTGACAAATACAGTCAAGCAAATAATTTCACATCTTTCTGGTGATTGCAGATACTCAAGTGACTATTTGGGATATGTTCTATGGAGGTAAACAAATTCCTATGGGGATGACTTGAATTGGAATCATCCTGAGTGGGAGCATATCAGCTGAGTGATTTCAAACTAATTCCTCCACCTCTCTGAACTTCAGTTTCTTCATTAGGAAAACAGTAACAGTCTCTACTTCATAAATTTATATGATGAATACATAAAGTCCTTGCTGTTACATCCCAGTGTGTTACAGGAGAGGGACTATAGGTAGTTCTCACTGTATAAAACCTGTTCCACTGATGATTCAGTGGACACATCTTTGACTGACACTGCCAGCTCAGACCACATCAAAGTGTCCAAATCTTCATTCCAGGAGTGCATGTGGTTGCATTTAAAGCTCCACAACTTTGAGAGCAGTATGAAAATTAGATGAATTCAGATCATGTAAATAATGCCTCAGACATAAGGTCCACTGAGACTCACCTTCAAATCCAACATCCTCTTATCACCTTCTGCCTCCCTCTCAGAATTCAACCCACAGTATAGATTTTGTGAAAACTGGGAGAGCTTCAGACCCCGCCAAGCATATTCAGCTATTGGCTTTTTCTAAATCCAAATGTCAATTCCTCTACTTTTAGATAGCCAAGGTGTTTTTACACTACACTAATTTTAGTTGCTTGATTTAGCTGCATAATTACATTTCTAGATAACGACAACAGACAGGGTTTGGCAGAGAATTCAATTATTTAAGGCTGAATTTTGGCCAGCTTGACAAGGTTCCCCTGTAATTGATTCTTATGCGTAGGAGTGGCCATGTTCTACAATTCAGAAATCTTCCCTAACAGCTGTGGACTGACCCTCTTACCCAAGAGCCTATGTTGTTTCTAACTTTAGCTTTGGACAGTGACTTTAAACACCACATTTCTGAGAACTGACCAGCAAGGACAGAGGCATTGCTAGGAGATGGGTATGTTTAGTAGTCGACTTTCCTTTGGAAATCAGGGGAGGAGAGAGTGATTAGGGAGGTGAAGTATGGGGTATAGTAAGCTATGACTATTTATTTATGCATGATACTAGGGTCCTTCACACGGAGCTATATCCCAAACCCATTTTAAAAATTTATTTATTTATAAATTTTGAGACAAGGGTCCTGAGTTACTAAATTGACCAGGCTGGGCTTGAACTTGTGATCTTCCTGTCTCAGTCTCCCAGGGTATTGGGATGACAGTTATGCTCCTCTAGACTCAATGAACAATTATGAAATGGAAAGACCACTGAGCCAGGAGTCAGGGAACTTATTTCAGTCCCATAATCTAGAAATGTACACAATTAGGCTCTTGATTTCTTTCGTACTAACTGAAAGTAAGAATTTCCACTTACTCTACACCAAGAAAGGTCAAAAATCAAATATGTAGGAAAAATAAGAATTACATAAACAAAGTCAATTACACACACACTGGATACGAGTAATTTCAATGAGATTGAAATGAGAATATAATACACAATGATATATAGCTATGACATGTGCAAAAGGTCATTATTCTCTTTTTAAGAGATTTATCATACTACAGCCTTTGCTGCTCCAGAGTAATAAGTATCTTCCTTGTCTGTTCTGAAACTAGGAGTTGTTTTGGTTTTTTTTTTCCCTCTGCTTACTAGGAAGCACAACGTACCACAGGAGTTTCAACTCTGTCCACCTCATTGTCCTTCACTGCCTGCATGTTCATGTGTTGTTTTCCTGCCTACCATATCCAGTTCTAACCACTGTTGATCACATTTTCTGATTTTAAGATTCTTCTTACATTTTATTTTCCTATATCATTATGGTATTTGTACTTTGAAATTGTGTTGAACGTGTTCTGCTTCTAAAATCATTCCAAATAAGAAAGCATATCAATAAAAAAGCATCATTAAACAACATCTTTCATTCCTAACATGGGTTTATTTCCCCAGATGAGATGCATTGTATTACTGGCTTGTGATGTTGTTTTCATGGATCTTCCAATAGAAGGAATTTGTTCACTAACTCAGAGCATCTCCACCCCCCAGCAGCTGGGACACATGTCTTGGAGTAAATGCTTACCCACCCAACATGTAATGTTCAGCTTGTGATATTCGCCATGGCTTCAAATAATAACAGTGTAGAATGAAACAGTAAGGTAAAACGAGATGACAGGTGATTCTCACACTTATGGGCAACACAGGCAACTTTCCAAGCACGTTGAAGCTCAAGAAAGGGCCATGCAGGGTTAATTGGTCTGGCCACCATGGACAGAGGATGGTGACTTTTTTCTTTTGTAAATATTTAGACAACACACGGTTTTTGGCGTTGCAGACCTTACACACTGTGCCAACTATTCAATGCTGTGTTAGTGTAGTATGCAAAAACATCCATTGACAAGATGTAAATTAGTGATAATGGCTATGTTTCAATAGTATTTTATAATGCACTCCAAAACTTACATTTCTTAGTATTTTTACAGGAGGTAGAGTATTATTTTCCTTCTAATTTATTTCAACCACTTAAAAGTATAAAAATCATCCTTTCCTCAAGGGTGGCACACAAATGGGCAACAGTCCGGTCATGATCACAGTCTGTGCTTTGCTGATCCCTAATCTAGAACACACACTTTACCTAAGAAGTCAGACTTCAGTGCAGAACAAACACACTGAGACCTTTTCATTTTCCCTCTTCTGCTTCCTTGCTCACATCTTATCTTTCCTGTGGCTTCTTTGGTGCCAGTTCTGTGCCAGCTTCCCTGGGCCAGGTATTTCCATCAAGGGTTGTGGTTTTGACTTTGTTGCCCAGTCTGTGACAATGGTTCAATCCTACCCCACACCTATAAAGTTTCCCTACCTTTCTCTACCTTTCACATCGATGCTTCCCTCTTACAGTACGTGCTTTCTGGCTGTCAGACACTGCATCTCCTTCTCCTGATTTTAGGAGCTTGTTGGAGGATTACTCGGCTCACTATCACCTTTTGTGAATGACAGCTGTCCAAAGTTTAGGCACCTATGTAAGTGGCCCAAAGGGGAAAGAAATCAAAGTGTGAGCTGCAGCATAGGAGAGGAGTATGCAAATCAGATGATCCCTACTGCTGGTACCATCACCAACAGACCCAATTGCAGCCAGGGACCAGACCCAGACCATGGACGGGACCAGGATGACTTAACTTGTGCAGTGTGAAAATGGGTTGATACTTTAAGTTGAGAGTATTTCTTTTGCATTTTAGATTTGCAGTGTGTCTTGAGAGACCAAAAGATTTAGGTGTGCCTGGCCACGTTCCCTTGTCCCAACACCTCCACAGATAAGGGGCTCTCATGTGACCAGCTCCATAAGCCTTGGCCTGATTCCTAAAAAAACCCTAAGCATCACTGCCATGGGATGACCATGAAAACAAAACAAAAATCTTAAAAGAGTCACTTCCTGATCTTATTGTTAAAAATGTTTAATATTAATGGCATTTCTTTTATTTTCAATATTTATCCTAGCACAGAAATTTTTAGATCATTAATGACTCACTTTGCCCTATTTTCAGGAAAAGTAGAAAATAAAAAACCTCTTAGAGTATCTGAAGCCTTTTACAATATTTTTCACTTTTACTTCACCTGATCACCTTCCAGTGCACACTGTCCTTCATCCCACAAAATACCTTTTTGTTGAACTATTTTACTAAGTTTTCTTGGCCAAACACTTCCATGAATTCAAGTATCCCTTCAAGTTTGCTTGCTATAAAAAATGCCCCCTTCCCTTTTTCTTTCCTTCTTGTTGGCCTAAGTCAATCGCATTTTCTGCAAAGTCTCAGGCAGTGCTAACTCCACTATGCCTTCTGTGAAGGGGTCCTTTTAGATTTGTGTTTAATTCCCGGATGGACGGCAGTGCACCTTGAACTTTTACATGTGATAACACCTTCAAGAAGACAGATTGGCTCTAATGAGGAAGCATGGCATACACTCTTCCATACCCAGTGGCTAAAAGGGTAACTAGACACATGAAGTTTCCCCAAATGCTTCAGACATGATCAACTGGAAATGAATGTCAAGAGGCTGCAAAGGTCCCCCAATAACTGAAAGCTACTTGCATCTCCAAGGTGATCTCAAATGACCTGCAGCATCATGACAGAGTAGAAAGGCCTGCATTTCAAAAGCAGGGAGGTTGGGTTTGGATATGGGTTTCGTCTCCCTTCCCAAGGATTGGTCTAAGAAGTCATGCTCAGCTGGAGCCCCTGTCTCTACAGCAGTAAAATGGAAAAACTGTCTCGTCTCACAGGTGTATTGTGGCAGTGCCACGACATGTTGAGTGTGGGTGTCCTTTGGTACTGGGAAGGCGTTCCAAAGGTGCTAACTTACTGTTAGTTCTTTCTCTGAGATGTCTTTAATGTACCTCTGAAAATTGTTTTCTAGTTTCTGCTCCTCTGTCTGCTGTGTTTCCTCAGTGCCTCACCAACATCCCACGCGATGTCTCCCTTGCAGGGTTTGTTTTGCTCATCCAACATGTCTGCCTGTGTAAACAGCCTCACCCTTCAGCAGGCAACCCCTCTACTTCCTCCAGCATTCAGGATCCACTTAGCTAAGATCCTGAAACATTAGCAGTGATTTGTTCCAGTTTGGTCAACCTGGCCAGTACTTGTATGCAAGTAAGTTTTTATTTTATCTCCCCCATCTCTTCCTCCAGCACTCAGTTTTTCTGCCTTTTTTTCAGAACCAGGCATAGACTTGATGCTTTGTATGTCCTTGAGGATTACCTTTCATCTGTGGGAGGCAACAGAAGCTCAAAGAAGTCAGCATGACTTGGCCAGGGTTAAACAACAAAGTGTGCCTTGTTAGGCACCAAGAAGCTGTTCTCTCTGCTTGCCTCCAATGCCCACAAAATCATCAAGAATGACCACACTAGGAAGCAGCTTGAACCGAGTTGATGAATGTCACCCACCACCAGGCATGTGCTCACATTGCACTTAGTGCACGAGAGAAGACAGGCCGGAAAGATGTACCTAGCCTGGGACCCAGGGCAGGGAGGGAGAAGGGAGGGTGGGACATGTAGATTAAAATGAAAAATTATAAAATGGAAGGACTTCAATAGAAATGAAAGTTTGTAAGTATGGAGCAGAAGAAAGGTGAAAGGGAAGGAAAGGGAATGAGGAAAACTAATTAAGATATATTATGTACAGGTGTAAATTCCCTATGATGTGTATGATCATTATGCATGTCAAAAATGTACCAATACAGTTAAATTTAAAAAAGAAACAAGTGCCATGGGATATATCTGTGTGACATGGGCAGTTAGCTGAATTCCCAGAAAAGGGGTTTAGGCTCTAAGAGGGGTGTCGACATGGCACCTGAGTCACATCAACATCACTGTGGTTACCAAGGCAGACAGTTTCCATAGGAAAAACCTTCATATTCTGTGGGACAATACACTGGGCAACCAGGCAGCTTTCCATTACAGTCAACCCTGCTGGGATCCTCAGTAGACCTTTAGGAGGCAGACGCAGCCAGAAGAATTACACCCCAGGAGGAAAAGCTACGTTAACCTTTCTCGTGTACCTATTCAGTTAATATAGAGAAGCCAAATGGTACATAACAAGGTGTTACAAGGAGTATAGCACCACTAGCTATTCTTGTTACATTACTATTTTCACTGCCCAGACCTTTTCTATACCACACCTGGCCCCCTGCTTGGAAGTTCCAAAGCACAGTAGTTAAGAGTTCACACCCTGCCCATACTGAAAGTCTGATTTCCACCAAGCACTAGCTGTGTGTTTTTGTTGAAGTTACTTAACCTTTCTGTGCTTCAGGTTTTGAAAATAAGAATATGATTAGTAATCATGACTCATGGAGTGGTGTAAAGGTTTAAATAAGTACAATAAACCAAAGCAGTTAGGTGGAGAGGGGCTCAGAGCAGAGGCTCAGCAAATGGGTACTATGTTTGTCATAGCGACAGTACCACAAGCAGCAGTTGGCTTGGAGTATCAAGCAGCCATAGCCAAACTTTTCAACATCTAATTGGTTAAATAAAATAGCACTTCCAAATGCAACCCATCAAAATTGCTCCAAACTGATAATTAGAACACAAGGGCCCACAAAGGATATGTCTATGGCCCCTGGGCAAGAAAGCATTGTTTCGAAAGCAAAGTATTAGAAACTTGTGTATCTCATCATTTTCGGGGAGATGATGGTATTCAAATCAGGAGTAACACCAAGGATGTGGGATACTGTGTCACCCCACCCAGTAGCTCTGTGCCACCTCCCAAAATGTGTATGAAGATATGCAATGAAAATGGCAGCAGGTCTTGTAAGTGAGGAGGCTGCTGATTATCATTAGAAATTTGAACCCCCACTGTACAGGCAGCATCAGGCTTCTCTTGGTTCATTAAGCACTTCTTGACCTGATTCTCCTCTGAAAGCCAGACTGACTGGCTGAATGAGCAAATCTAAGAATATCAACCCTGCACATCATCTCTGCTGAGATCAACAATGCTTCAGGAACCAACCTCTGACCTGTCTGGGGATGAATGGCAACTGGTTTGAGAATTAGTTGACCTTGCTTGAGGCAAACAGATACTCCCTGAGGACTCTCAGAATGGGAATGAATAATCAGCTGCTCCCTAGAAGTTCCTTTGTGCCCTCCCGACATCTCCTGCTTTCTGTGTTGCAGGTGCCTGCTGGAGCCAGGCACAGAGAACGCTCCAAATAGCACCAGTCTCCCACATTGGGATGGAGCCTTTCTGTCTAAGCCCCATGCAGCTACTGAATGGGCTGAACTGCCTGAGCTCTGTGGGCATCGCTTTCTGCTTAAAAACTGAGACAGGCAACTGGCACCTCCCAAAGCATACTCCCCAGGACAGATGCCTCATTATATGTAGCACAATGAAAAGATCCTACGGTCAAATAAGTTGGTGAGATTTTAGCTGGTACTTTGTCCCCTCTTGGAGGGAGACTCATGATAACTGTTAGCATATGAAAGCACCTGAGAAGTCCTGTAAAGACGAAAACCTGCTTGGCTTTGATTGATACAGACTTTCAAAACTGATTTGATGACTAGATGTCATCCATACATCCATCTTTACATCAGCACACCCTCTCACCAACCTATCTAGATACTCATCGATCCATTCTCCATTTATCTACTTATCCATCTACTCATCCATCCACCCATCCATCCACAGAATTATTTACCCACCATATATACATGCATCTTCCCGTCAGTCATTCACACCTATACACACACACACATGTCCATCCACCCATCAATGTTACTATCTACTGTACTCCTTGTCCATTAGGAATTAATTATATGTCAAGTTTCACCCTATATTATTTACATTTCCTATTTATTTCTTTCTCCTACTTCTTCATCTTCTTCATCATCATCATAGCCATTGCCATTTATTTTTTACTATGCACCAGATATGACACTATCCTTACCACATCTGTCATCAAAGTATATCCTCCCCATTCCTAGGAAGTATATACTGTTAAATTTATTGCATTGCCAATAAGCAGAACTCAGCAGCAAGGGCCAAGAAAATGCGCTATGGCCTTCCAGCTAGACCATCCAAGGCCACAGGACCTTGAACCCCAGTACAAAGCAGCCTCCCCTTCCCAGCTGCCAAGAAAAGCCCTTTTCTGGCATATGACATCCACATGTGCCATAGTGCACTGACTGGCACATGCAGCAAACTTAATCTGAGTGGCCTCTTAAGCTCCTTGCCCCTCAGCCCCTCACTCAATCATAACTACTCTGATGATGTTTAGGGACCAAAGACTGCAAACAACAGAGGCAGCAGAGTAAGTGGAAGACTTCAAAGCCTAGAGAAGAGTGAGCTATCCCACTCCTGCTGTGTCTTCAGGAAATGGGGAGAGTGCTTCCAAACAGGAGGAAGTTTAAGGTACCTGGAAACATCCAGTGACTCCACGGGAAAGTCAGGAAAGCGTGTCATGGGAAGACAATCTGAAGCAGTGAAGGGATCATCCCTTTACCTCTTCTTTGTAATGTTAAAACATGATGTCTACCTTCAGGCTGGACTATCCTCTACTTTTCCCATATTAATCCTGTTTCTGAGGGGAAATAATGGCTCTCGATTCTTAATTTTGAAGCTCCTAGAAAACTGCATTTTACTCACAAAATTGTACCTACCATTGTAGGGAGCCAGTGACTTCTCAAAGATTCATCTATATATTCTGAAGTGGTCACTAAATGGTTATCCGATCTTGACATGTGCAACAAGTATGTGCTGTGCTTTTTCATAAAGGATGGGCACCAATAAAGTCAAAATCCTGTAAGTCAGTCTTACACTGGAAGGTCGATGGCTGTTCTCATGTGAAACAAGGTCAATGTGATTTCTTGCCCTCTGACTATGGAGATGTATACGTGCCACTCAGATGAGACCCTCTATAGTTTGGCAGAGATCAGGTTTTTAGGTGAAAAGGTCAAACAAGTTGGAGAAATACCAGTGTTCTACTTTATAAATTAAGTCAGTCTCCAAGAAGTCCCAAACGGTACATTTAGTCTCTTTGTCCAATAGCAAACAATAATCCAGGAACAGGATGTGGGTTCTCCCTGCTGGAGATGTTTCCTCCAGCCTCAGACACTTCCGCATTGAGCAGGTACCAGGCATCATAGGGAACCCACCTCATAGTACTCAGAGAGAATGGGAGGTGGAGAATAGACCTTTGTCCTCAGAGGCTACAAAGACTATGTTGAAGACAAAACAGACATACAAGAAACCACATTGTGCCAACTTCTGTGGCTGAGCCTCTTGTCAGAGCATTTGTCAAAGAGCTGACCACTGCAAGATGGTTTCTCAGCGACGTCATGCCCAGACAGCTGGTGGTAACACAGGGCCTCTGACAGGTGGAATTTCCAGCTTCCCAGATTAGCAGCGTCCTTCTGGGACGCTCTGGGGACATCAAAAACGGAACCACCCTGTGTGACCTCATTTCCTTTAAAATTCTTGTATTACAATCTATTTTTAACTATTTTAAAACAAATCATAAATATCATTTATTACTTGCCAAAAATCTTCCAACTTTTTTGGATATTAACTCATTTAATCTTCAGAGCATCCCTACAACTCAAGTTCTGTTATTATCTCTATATAACTGCAGAGAAAATGAAGCTCAGAGAGCTTATGTAACTTGTCCAAGATCACACAGTCTGTGAATGCTGAATCTGTCCTCAGAGGTAGAGTCATAATCCCCTGCTACTCAGTCTCTGTGGAAGGGCACTTATAAACACACACACACACACACACACACACACACACACACACTATATACATATTATATTATATATAATATAATATATAATCTATATAATATATATTATATATATTATATAGATTATATATATATAATTTCTTCTGGTTTTTTATCTACTAATAAAAGCAAACAATTCTTATAATGATACTAACATATCTTATTGTTCAGCTGAGGGATTTAATCCATATCAAGTATGGGGTCAACATGTGTTTCTAGCAATGCCTATATTGTTCTGGGTAAGTTATTTAAACTCTCTGAACCTCAATTAATTCTCTTGTAAATTGAGGGCAATAATACACCTCTCAAAGAGTTACTGGGGGAACACTGTAAATAATATAGCAATGCACTTGAAATTCCCAGGCTTGACTCCATTCTTAAATGTTTGATCCCTATTCTCAGTGCTTACATCTCAGCACAACCATTTCTCTTCACCTCTCAACAAGAATGCTAGGTAGCCATTTAAATGATTGCTCTCCACAGGCTGGTGCCAACTATCCCACTTCCGTGCATCAGTAAATCTCCATTTTTGCTCAAGGGAGTTTGAGTTTGAGTTTCATCCCCTGCAACTAATGGATTCTGTATTAACACAAAAATAGTTGTAAAACTATCATGTACATGCACACATGCACACACACACAGCAAAGTCATATTTCCCCTTTTTTATTTTATTAGCATACACTTTTCTAGAACTTGCTGTGTGCCAAGCACAATTTTCAGCACCTTCCAAGCACGAATGCATTTCATCTTTTAATTCATTGCACTCTTTTTCACCGCTCCTCCATCCTACGGATGAAAATGTTGGGGCTCAAAGTCGACCTTAATCATAGGGACTTGAGTGGCAGGTCTAGTAGACAAAGCCATCCCCGTGTGGTTCCAAATCCTGTTTATTTTCCTCTACATGTCATGCAGTACTAAGGATGCTGAGGTATTTGGTAAGTAAGGAATCCTGGAAATCTACTAAGGAGCTGGCACCAATACTCAGGTGCCCACACTGTAAAGCTTGCCTCTTTGCTGAAAGCTCTTCTGAGTCCCCAGAAAATCTTTGTGGGCGGTACACAAGGATTCCAAAATATCCTTCCAGAGAAGCCCTACTGCTGCTGAGCCCTGCCAAACAGACTGTACCATCTCAGACCGTATCCATCCTCAGACATGCAAACGCTGACCTGAGATCAACTCACCACAGCCCACGTTTTCTTGTTAAATAATACTTGGCAGACAAGACTGTCCCATCTACAGTTTTCAAATGTATCAGGTTGATTAAGTACCGGTTTCTCTGCATATCCAGCTACCACAGGTCTGAACTCAACATGTCAGCATTCCATAAAATATTTCCTGTGCTCCCTGCCTTCTCCCCCAACCATACTGCCTAGAGCTCAAGGTGGAAATTCACAGATTCCAGGGTGCCCATTTGTTATAGGATTACCATACAGACCTCACTTCCTTGGAGACTCTATGGCCGGACTCAAAGATGAATGCTCCTTTTATGACTAAAATAGAACAAAGGGACAAAAGGGAACTGAAGGATTTAAAATTAGGATGAAAGAAGAAGAAAGGGAAAAAAAAACTTGGCACTGGAGTGGCCTGCCTTAACTGCCTAGAACTTACCAATGATGCTCAACTTTTAGTGCGGCTGATCCCCATATGTCTCCATACTCCCACTGGGACCCAACATTTGCAGACACTATTTATCATTCTAGCTGGTGCTGTGTTCATCTGCCTACCTCACCAAGCAGCCCTCAGTGTTATTTTTATAATTACTGGGAGTGTTTTTCATGTTGCATTCTGCCAGAACTCCGGCTCACCACACACCTGTTCTACACAAAGCACATGGAGAGATGGGGTGGGTCTGGCGGTGGAGTGAAGGGGAACGTGGCCTTTCCTGCCTGCTATGAAAAGCAAAATCAAGAGAAAAGAAGCTGACCAGAAACCATGAGGCAGCTTTCTTTTTTAAAAATGCTGTCCCCTGTGCCAGCACTTTATTTAACCCTGTCCATGTTTGTTCTAGAATTTGTTTATACCAGCAAATGCTGTTCTAATTTTTTTCACAACTGTGAACTCATCTCATCAACATAATGACTGGCAATAAATATAATCATTCCCATTTTAAAGATGAGAAAATTGCAGCAAACAAATAGTAAGCAATTTGCTCAGAGGCACACAGAAGGTATGTTAGGATCCTTGAACCAAATCTGAATCCAGGGACTCATGTATAAAACAGATTTACCATGACATATTCTAACCAGTATCACTGTCTTCTCCAAGCCTCATTATTACCACTCCACCACCTCCACTACCACAGCCACTGACATCTCCATCTTGGTTCCTACCTGCCTTTCTATCATTAGCACTATGATTACCACCGTGACCTTCACCTCCACTGCACCACAAGCACCAAGAGTGAAGTTATCAGTAGAGCTCTTTCCACTGGCCAGGTACCATGGTAGCTCTCTACGAACTAGCTCCTGTCACATTCCTTCCAAGCTGATGCTGCTAAAGCTGTATTTGCCTCTATTCCACAGATGTGAAAACTGAGCTTTTGAAAAGTGAATGAGGGGCTGGGAATAGCTCAGTGGCACAGCGTCTGCTTGACAAACCTGAGGCCCTGAGTTCGATTCCGAGTACCCTCCCTCAATCCTCCCCCCAAAAAAAGAAAAGTAAATGAACACATCAACATAGCTGATCTGAGGGTTGTAAGATTCATAATGTGTTAACAATGTAAAGCTGTTCTGTCTGATACCAGTATGGAAGCACTGAAGTCCTATGCTTCCTTGGCCACAGGGAGAGGGGATAGGTGCTGTCCACAATTGCTAAGATGTGAGCAACTCCCCTGTGCACAAAGTACACCTTTGGGTTTGTGACCCTAGTACTCAGTGATGCACCCATCACCCACTGCACCTCCGAGCTGCAGCCGTGTGACAGCAGAGAACTTTGCCCTGAGACGTGCTGCAAAGAGCCTGCAGCTGTCTCTGAGGAAGTACCATGTCAGCCAGGTTCCAACTATCACTCCTGAAGCCCACCAACATCTGCCTCTCAGCGTGGCCTTTCTTCTCCTTCGGGTGGGTATCCCATTTGGGTTTGACAATCAGTATTGTTTTCCCAAAGTATCACTGCTGCCCGGAAACTTTCATCACATTGCCACGGCTTCCAAACTGTGTCCTTGCCTCCCACTTTAAGTCCTGGCACCGTCTAATCTCAAAGAGTTCATTAAAAAGGCTAAATGTGCTCATATTAGCCTGTTTCTTAAATCCCTGAGTGTTACTATTTCCCTTTTTCATTGCTGCTGGAATGAAATCCTCCCCAGTATCAAAGCTTCCAAACCCCTGTGGTCCTAGCCACACTCTCCCTCTCTCCTCCTCACCATGGCCCTGAGAAATAGGGCCATGACACATGCACTCCACCTTAAGAGAAACAGTCTTCCCCACCCTGATCTTCACTTCTTTGCCCTCTCCCAACTTCATCTCAGCTAAAGGGTACTTCTGCAGTGAGAATTTCCTTTACCCCTGAATCCAGCTCCTATTCATTCCCATGGACTTGTCTCTTCTTGAGTATTCATCTTGCCTTGCCATGTGTGATGATCACTTCTCTCACTATGGCCTGTCTCCCTTCAAAACTTCTAAATCTCGTGGCAGGTGGGGGGGGCACAGATTTCTGGTCTGTATAATCTTCACAACTAACTCAGTTTCTGAGATGGTGGAGGCTAAGTAAATGTGTTGAATGAATGACTGAGTGAATTAATTATTAACCACTGACTTAAGCAAAAGGAGGAAGTTTCAAGTGATTTAATCATTATGGGTGTCACATGCTTTGTGATAGATGGCTGGATAAGTCTTTCGTAAGTAGATTGTGTAGTGTCAGGCACATTGTACAAATAGATAAAAACATAGCATTTCTCTCCTCCAGTAAATGCTCAAAAGCCTGCCTTATGTAGAAGCAGATAGTTGTCTTATGTAATAGAGTAATTACTGGCTTGAATTAAAAGATATCATGATTTTAGAAAGTTGCTCTTTTTCTGATACAACAAAAATGAAAGAACTGTCTCTCATATTAACACATCATCTAATTGGCATGCTACATGATTCAGAAGGAAATGTTATTTTATTTTATTTTATTTTATATTTTATTTTATATTTTGGAAAATGGTATTTTTCACTAAGTCAAGAAGAGCTATCAGAATAAAGGGATGCTTATTTGGGTGAATCACCAGCTTTGTAGAAATCCCAAGTGCTAATTGCATAATGGATCTTTATAAAACGCCATAATATGGGTTCGGCTGGTTTCTCTGTTTGGGTTTTGAAAAATAGATTGTTTAATATCCCATCAAAGCTATATGTAAACCAAGTAAACAATAGAGCAGATGTTGACTGCTGTCTTGTGCCTCGTAGACATAATTAAAGACAATGAGACACTCACAGATTCATATAATAAAGGACAAACGCAAACACAAAAATCAGTACAATATAAATGTAAACAGCAGTGGCCAGACACCTGCTTTCTTTATCCAAAATGCTGTATCATATTTCGCGTGATGAAAAATCTTTGTAGCATTCTTTGTTTACTTATGTAAATACAAACATTCTGTTCTCTTTCCAAGGCAACACTGTAAAATACAGTCTTTCCCATTGTATGTTTGCGTCTGTGTCATTACTGGTACCCTGGACGGTTTAAAAAAAAAAACATTTTAAATTTTTTTCTCAGGCGTAAATGTTAAGAAGATACAGCTAACCAGAACACTGATATTCATAAAGGAAAATCAAACTCTGGTTTGGTTTTCTTCATTTGTCTTTTCATTTGTTCCTTCACATAGAAATTTTACTAAATTGATGTATTTGTTGCCTAAAAAAATTACCTACTTTTTAAAGTAAGAGCATTTCCTAAAATCAAGATTTTAATCATTCTTTGGCTAGAATATTTAAAGTATCATTGTAATTTTCTAAATATTCCTGTTTTTCCCTTCAAACTCCTACTCAGTCTTATGTTACTTTTCAGTTCTCAGTTCTATAGGAAGAAAAAATTAAAACCACACACAAAACAAAACACATGATATAATTAAGAGAATGTAAGCACAACCCAAAATAAAAACAACAACAAAAACAAGCCCAAAACTAAAGTTTTTTCTGCAGATATCTTGAAAGAGGGATTGAGGACTCCAAATAAACTGCATGATTTTGCTTTTTGTTGTTGTTATTGCAATCATAAAAGACGAAACTGCAAAAACCTGAGGTTAAAATTGGAGCTTTCTATGGCTTATGGAAGAGAAGAAAGTTTTCTAGGTCCAGAATGCTAAATATGGAAAATAAACCTCCTCATACATTTCCAAAACACAGTTTATTTTGGTGGCTAACTGATATAAATTGTAGTTTTTATGTCTCAAAAAATCCCATTGTTGAAAGAGAGCAGAAGGCTAGTGGTGACTTGTGTAGGAGAGTGATTCAGCTCACAGTGAACTCACCTCTTTCCTTGTCTGCTTTTCTGATGTGCAGGAAGAAAAGGAGGATTCTACTGGGGTCTTCATGGCTTTATGCTAATAAAATATTGTCTGTCCAATTTCACAGAAAATGGAATAAAGCATAGACACCAATTGGGAAACAAATAGGGCTGGGATGCCATGGGGGAACCCACCAATCAGCCCTGAAGCAGCACAGAAAGCCTGTTTCCCTCCTTCACTCATTCGTTATGGAAAGGCAGTGAGAAGAGCCTTAAGTGAATCGGATCACATACGCGCACACGCGCACACACACACGCACGCGCACATATACTCACATCCCAGGCACATAACCTCGCAGCTCAGGGAGGTAGAGGAGCTCTAAATTCTCCTGATTTATGACGCAATGGGCTCCACACAGAGCTCCACGGCCTCGCAAGCCAGGCTCTGCTCCTGAAATGCCCTGGTGAACAGGACCAGGCCCTGTGAGGGAACCAAAGCTGCAGTGTGGAGTATAAATCATTGATATAGTGCCAGGCACTGACTGCATTTCCTGGGTTGTGGAGGAGTTCAGTGGGGATTTAGGGGCTGGAATTGACTGTGGAGAAATGCACTTCATCATTTTGCACTGACGTGACCCACCGACCTGAAGTTTTTCCTTCTCCCTCCTACCCCTCAAGTCTAAGGCCTGGTGCTATGCCCTAATTCATTCACCATAATCATAATGACCTAAAAATAAAACTGAAAATAATTTCCTAAGCACTTTCTCTTCCTAACAAGTTTCTCCTATAAAACGAATGGGAAAGACCACACCATTAATAGGACTGTTTTCATGAAGGAATAGCCTAGTAGTGTCCCCTTGATTCAAAACCCCACCAGAAGCCTGCACAACCAGGAGGGGGCAGACCCATGGGACAGTGTTAACTGGTATGGACTTGGGAAGAAGCTTGTCTGCTCTTAAGCATCATGTTTCCCACCTAGGCTGAAAATGCTGCATCCAAATCCTGAAGTCATTCATGCCAAGTCCCTGGAGACCTTTTGTGCAGGATTAAACGTAGTAATCCATTAAAAATGCTTAGTAATGTGCTTGTCACACAGCGCTCCATAAAAACTATTGATTATTTCATTATTTTAATTATTTTATTATCATCATCATGTTGAAGACAGCAGGATTCCCTGGATATCTGAATAGTCTTATGGCATCTCCTATCGTTTCCAGAAAGAGCTGCGGTTTTTTTTGAATGGAACCAAAAAGGAAAGAAAGAAAGAAAAAAATGTGCCTAAGAATCCTGAGTCACATGTTCTGGACGGAGACCCCCAGTGGAAGCACTGGCTGTTGCAGCAGGAGGAAAGGAATTTCTTCTCTCAAGCTTTTCCTATTTTATCTGCTTGCTGCAAACCCTTAGAGGGGAGAAAAGAAAGAAGCAAGAAAAAAGATTGCATCACGTTATACAGATTATTTGGATGAGAGAGCCTGCCAGCAAGTTTAAGTACAGACAATGGATAGGTCCAAGGCAAAACCCTATCCTGGAGGTGCCTTTATGCTTTCAGTAATTCCAGGAGCAACCCAGATGAGGTGTGATGCAGAACTGGGAGCCTCACACCTCATTCTTTTGCTTTACCATAAAGAGAACAAATGAGAAGGTGGCAGGGAAAGTACTCCCTCTCCTAGGACAGATCGCAGGATGTGCGGATGCACCTGTCAGCTTCAGCAGACCATTCTGAAGCTGCAGCATTTGGCCAGGCCCCAGCACCAACACCCAGGTCCCATAGGTCCAGCAAGGCTTTGCTGGACTCTTCTGGGTGACAGAGTCCACAGTTTAGCAGGCACTTGCCACATGAACACTTATGGGAATCAACGTCAACATGTGCCCAAGTTGCCAGCATCACAGAATAATGACATTCTGAATAGAAATAAATGAAGCCCCTACAGTGCAATTCTGTCAGCTTTTGAAAGTAAATAACTTTGCTACTGACAAGAGCAAGACGATTTTTATTTTCCCTCCTCCTGCCATGGAGCATTAATTGAGCTGTGTAGACATATTGCCATCCAACACCACCAGCAGGAATGACAGCACACAGGCAGAAAAGGACGGGACTGAGCAGGCAGAAGTACCAAGGACCTGAGAGCCCTTGGAAGGTTGAGGCTGCATGTATCATGTTGACTTGAGAGACACAGAAAATACTGGTTTGCATCAGCTTCCCCAAACAGACCTTGCTTTACCTTCGCTCACAGGTTTCTTTTACAAACATCCACGGGATATTCACTGAACATTGGCCCTGGGCTGTATTATACTTCATCTCATCAGGAATATTATGAAATCGTTACTCTTCTTTTATTACAGAACCAATCAAGGCCCCAAATCAAGCAAAGTGACTTTCTCATCAGTTGGCTCAGCTCAGAATCAAACCTGACAGAGTCAGGATCAAGTCTTTGGCTTCTGACTTCTGCTGTATAACAAATCCAGAAAGGCCTGCCCTTTTGTATTTTGGAGACTGGAGATTGAACCCACATCGAGCCACATATCTAGCCCTTTTTGTCAATCAGTCACCAAGCTGCCCAGACAGAGCTTGAATCTGCAATCCTCCTCCCTCAGCTCCCACTGGGATTGCAGGCCCGTGCCACCACTCTTGGCTGTCACCTGCTTTTTTAAAGGCATGTCTTAAAGAAGCCGAGACCCAGTGATTCTAAGGAGACCCAGTTTCTCAACTGAATTTTGAAAGACAACTTGACATAGACATATGGATCCACAATGTGGAGCCCTCACTGTCCCTTCTGTTCCAGATTCAACTCTTTTCCACTGCTATTTTGAATGAAGACATCTCTCAGGTTTCAGCCTTCCATAACAGCTAACATCAAACCAGGCCTGGACTCCAGCAGAGCAATGAAAGTCAGATGTGAAGAGAAGCCCAGGTGCATTAGTTGTTGATCTTTGATACTAGGAATCTAATTCTTAAAGTAAATATTGGGCAAATACCAAAAATGATAAAAGCTCATTAAAATGAAAACCTTTTGTACATATACTCATCAGTCTTGAGAAGTCTGAGTCCCTTCAAACCTATAGCTGCCTATATTTTATTCCACTGCTGCAAAGAGGGGGAAAGTCATTACATTCCTGGGAACACACTAGCCTTCCACATGCTTCTCATGGGGTCCATTTCCTACTTCCCATTCTGTGTGTGGAAACGCAATACAAAAATTGGAGTCAGGACAGGGCAGGAGCATTCCTGAGCAGAGCTGGGATGAGGTGAAGCCACAGTTCAAGGCCCTCTCCCAGCAAGAGGCATTAAATATAAGGTGTTTTCTTCCCTTCACTGTGTGCTCTGGTGCTGCCCTGGCAGAGGGAAGGAGAATGACACAAAGAACTTACAATTGGGTCAGGGGGAGGAATGAGCAATTCCAAGCCAGACATGGCAGAGGATTCCTAGGAAACTCAATGGAACAAGCAGATGTTTTCCAAAGTGTGGTTCTACTCTGACACTTTATGCCATGACACAGAGCAGAACAAAGCAAGGCACCATCTGCAAAGTTAAGGACCTCGGCTTTGCTTACCAGAGAGTCTAGTAGGAAGGCTAGATCCCCACAGGACGTTCACACACATTGAATGAATGAAGAGACATGAATGCATGCATGTTTATTCCCAGGTATATTAGAAAAATGATATTGCTGCTGAGATTTGGATTAGTTTTTATTTTGGGGGGGCAGTCTGCTTGTAGGTTAAATAAAAATTAACTTAAAATTATTAAGGGGATACCAACTATGGTAGTGAGAAGGTAGGCAAAAATAAGGAGGGAGATGCTTAAACCCCCAAAGGTAGAGAAACACTAGGCCATAGTCATTATTTCACCCTAATGTGCTCCTTTTGGGGGGCACAAGAGTTTTCACACTGTGTTGCATTCCTGGCCTTACATTTGTTTTTTATTTTCAGAGAGGGTCTCAAAAAGGTGCTAAGTTACCCAGGCTGGGTTCATATGTACAATTCTCCTGCCTCAGCCTCCCAGAGGCCTGTGGTACTACACCCAGCTCAGTTTGCCCTTTGTTAGGCACCTTTGTGAAAAAGGCCACAAAAGCTGTGACAAAGATTCCAGTGGGACCTATGGTTCCCTGCAATGAATGGTTCTTTAGTTCTGATCAAAATCTTTTCTCTACTTTGTCTCCTTAAACCTGACTCCAAATATTCCATGTCTTCTTAGCAACTTTGAAATGGTTTTCTTTTATTTGATCAGGGGAATACATTTCAGCCCTTTCTTTTTGCATCTCCTGTCATTTCAAAATGGCCTTAGACCACAAGAGAAAGCCCACTCTAGAAACAAAAGCTCAGGGCAAGACCCGGTTCCACTGCTTACAGGGCCGCACATACCCTCTCCTGTAGACAAGATCCATCCCTGCCTCTCTCCACTTTTACAGTCCCTCCCTCAGCTCTACACTTACATACTCAGGACAGGAGACCACCACCTCCTCACCAAGCCCTTCTGACCTTCATCCCCATCCCTGTACTGACTGCACAGGGTGCCCCACAGCCCACAAATACCTACACAGCCCATGTCCTTTGCAACTTCCACTCTGCACTTACTGGGACATTAAATGGGCCTTTCCTAACATACTTTGTGATCTAGCCACAAGGTCTGGCCACAAATCATATCACCAATACATAAGCACATGAATAATTACATGTAGGTTAAAAATGGGTATCAGCACTACCTCATCTTGCTTAAGGGTGTACTGGTCAAGTGTATTCATTTATCACTTTTTAATTGAACAACTACTGTGTATAACTATCTATCTGTATGGCTTCATCCTTGGCATTTCCCATACAGTAAGAAGGGAATAGAAACAATTCTATCATCCTATTGCTTGCGGTATAGCATGATGGACAAATCAAAGCAAGTGCTTCACAAATATAAAAGATGTCAATTAGCAAGAGAAAGTTAGAACTGGGACTCCATGCAATGGATAGGAGTCTTCTTTTGCTCTTTCTCAGTTAGGACCAATAAATCAAGACTGCAGTGCATTAGGGAAATCAGAAATAGCAGCAGAATCCCCATTTCCTCACATCTTTTCAGGAGCCAGGGTGTTCCAACCAGAGATACACTTTCCTAACCACAATGGCATACTACTCTGCTGAATTTTGGGATTTTTTCAAAAGCCCTTTCCCTAATAGCTTCTCCCCACAATATGGACAGCCTGCAGGGCCATTGCTCATTTCCTCCGTGGGTCTACACACAGCATGGTGGAAAGACTGGGGGGGGGCCCTTCTGAGATATTGTGCCTCAAAGTTGACCTTGTCTGACAGAGTCCCTCTCAGTAGAGCTAGATGAGGTAAGCCACATCATGCAGACAGTCATGGGCCAACACCCAGCCCAGAGAAGTTCTCTCTGGCAGCGCCGGAAATAGGAAACTTTATTGATGAATGGAACTTTCTTTGCTTTTCTTAATTGAATTAAACAGCACACTGGGACACTTCTCCCTGTCCATTAAAAAGGTCTCTGCAGATGGAACAATTACACCCACGCCTGTCAGCCCTGCCTCCTTCTGGGGATGATACCTCTTGCTCCCTACCAACACCCCACCGCCAGGCACAGAGGCACCAACCTGATTTTGTTTTACAACGCTGCAATTTCTTTCCCTGCCAGAAGATGATGATTTGCCTGACAAACGACACTGTTTTTACCCAGCCAATATGAATAAACAAGCATTATGTTTCATCTTGGGGCAGAGAGACTGGTTAAATGAATCAGAAAACCCGAAAAAAAATTGTCTACCCTCAGTCTATCAACCACTGGATGATTACTCAAGGGCTAGCTGTAAGGAAAACAGATGGCGCATGAGCACTAATGATGTGAGCTTTCTCCACTCGGGCAAATACGGAGTGGCCGATTGCATGTTCTGACATGGATAGTCACAGAATAGCAGGCAGAAAGCTGTGTGGCGCAAACTCGAGTCTGCAGATGCACAGATGCTTATAGTTCTCACCAATGAACACTGAATTATGTGGCTTTAATGCAGAGGCAACCCAAGTCACCCTGTAGTCAACAGGGGGGAGAGATGTCTGGGATCCCTGCCTCTCTAACAGGTTCTTGCAATGAGGGTACACAATAGCCCCTGCCCACCGGCAATGGGGCCCCTGTGCAGCTGATAATAGCCCAGTCATCCTTTCCTTCCCTTCTCACTAGAAAAGATCAAGAAAGTTCGGCTAATTAACTGACTTACAACATGAATTGTCTTGAGAAAGACACAGCAGGCCACATTTTCCATGACACAGACAATCGGGCCTGGCAATGTGCTCACATCAGCCACTTACATTCCTTTAAACAATTCAGACATGAAGATAATCGATTCTAATTCTTTTCAGCATTATTGACACAACTGACTACCCTGATCCACGGCACTATCTAATAAATCAACATGGGATTAAGCTAAAATGTGATAAAATGCCATTTGTCCTGGTATAAATCATCAGACAGAGTAACACCAGGTAAGTAACGGCAACAAGGATTGAACTTCCGCACACAGCCATGATTGTTATGGCCCACCTGATGTTTCCCAAATTCATAACCAGCACTGGTGCGCAGAGCCGATCCCCATACAGTCTCAGTTTGCATGTGAGAGCTTGCCTTTCTGGTGACTCCGCAGTGAGAACCACTTTCTAATTAAAGACAGAAAGGGTTGATATGCAGGTTTCAGCTCAATTGCTTTCGATCTGAAGATGTCCATGGTGAGCAATGGCTTCATTTACCAGGAATTACCCTTTGTACAAACCACTTCACTATTTAAAACAAACCACATGGATCATCATTAAGTGGGAAAAATTACCAATCTTCGAATATTGACAGTGGCATGGCCCAGTTTAGAGGGCCCTTGTTCCCCTCTTTAATGTGGATTTTAAGTATTTGCCTTTTTGTTAAATGTAGGCTGATTAAAACGTTTGAAGTGAAAAGGACTTGAAGGATAAGAAGTCTTCTTAGAACACAAACCGGAGACATTGACAGTGGTTTGAGAGCAGGAAAAGCGAAGTTAAAGTGCTACTGATCTTTTTTAGGGAATTAGGACTCAGTATGCTACACAGCTCTGAGGGCAACAGGACACGCATATTGCACAGAAAATAAAGCTCCATCTCTGGCCTCCCAGTGGCCACACTACACCTGAAGAAGGGTTGATGCCTTGCGCTTTTCCTCCATGACTTAGAGTGAAAACACATCTCCAGGTTTTTTTTGGGGGGGGGATGTGCATTATATTATTCTCTACAAAGAAAACAAAATATATTTCCTTTTGCCCTCACTAATAACAAAATTTTAGATTGGGAACTAGTATTCAGACATTTCCTTCAAATCAAGAATATTTAAGTGAGTGCCCACTTTGGAACTCAGGGAAGATTCTGGTCTGGAAGTACGTGGAGTTAGAAGTTCAGTTGGGGAAAAAAGATTCACCATCAAGAAGACTCCAAATAAAGCCATTGCATCTGGCTGAGAGGTTGAAGCAGAGACTTTCCCTGAACAATAAAGCCAACAGCACCAGTGATCACCTGTCCCTTCCACTGCAAAGTAGTCTACAATCACAGATGTATGCCATATACAGGAAATGTGTGTGCATGTGTATACACCGACATGATGACGTCATTGGATCCAATGTCCTGATGCCAAAAAGACTATTCAACATCATGCCATCTTGCAGTTTCAAACCTCAGCAAAATCTTGGATGTTAAAAGAAGAAAAAATATTGAGAAGGAAAGAAATTGTAACAGCAGGATAGCATCTATTTAAAGGAAAGTTACCGGGAAATATAAACAAATGAAATAGAGTAAGCCAAACAACGTAAATGCCATAGTTGCCTCTTCATTGGCTTGAGTATATGTTATTTGAGGGTAAAGAATTACATTGTTTTCACTTGGTCATTTGGAGTAGACTTCAATGGTGAGATATCCTAATTGATTTTGTTTTCATGATTTGTCTTAAGAACAAATCTGAAAGAATTTATGAAGAGAACGTGGATGTCAATACTGAGGTAAAGAAAGCATATAATGAAGTAATCTTCCTTAGACATTAGATAAGAAATAAGCCCTATATGAAACTTTACGCCACGAAAATATATTTCAGTGAAGATGGATTGACTCCAGATCAGAACTTGAACATTTTTAAAACAGCAAAATAAGATTCAAAATAAGAATGCTGTGTTTTAATTATCTTTATATGTGATTGGCGATTTGGATGACAAAGGCTTCTGAAATATGCTTATTTCTAAATAATATAAAACAAAATATTTCCAGTAAAGCTGTTACTTATAACTGTTGTCTAATTCAGTCATTTGATCAACAGATTGACAGTATAGATTAATTCTCTGTTCATAGAAGTTAGATTAGAATCTAATAATAGCTATAGATTAATAGCAGAAAAAAGGTATAGTGGTTATGTATGTGGAGATGTGTGGTCCATAGTTTGTGGAAATTAAACTGAACTGTTTCACAGTCTTTTTTTTTTTTTTTTTTTTTTTTTTGGTACCCGGGATCGAACTCATGACCTCGCACTTGCCAGGCAGGTGCTTAAGCCACTGAGCTAAATCCCCAGGCCCTGTTTCAGAGTCTTAATCAGTTAATTGACCAGATTGCTAAATAAAAGTAATAATCTGAGTGATTTTAACACAAATTATCATGATAGTAATAAGCAGCAAAGGTGACCTCAAGTTTCAGCTCTCTGATAGTGAGGCTTCTGGAATATGTCTAGAAACACTGATTCTAAATAAAACTGGCAAAAATAAATGTCTGTCGGTCCAACGCTTCAGACACTTAGTGAAACTCTGAGAAAACACATACCACACCACACACAAACCCATTTGACATTATGTCACAGCTTCACATTATGATCACTTTCACTGAAAGCATTACAAGTCCTTTCAAAAAGGGGGTGTAGTTCAAAGCACATGTCAAAACCCACCTCCCATCTAGCTTCACGTGGAACTGCAATGTTGATTCAGTCACTACTAAATGTTTGTTATGGCTGCCAATGTTTTCTGTGAGCCACCCCTCTCCACTGCAGGGTTCTTTCCCTCATGGGAGACACTGCCCAGTTGATGCTGATAACCCCCATATTTATTCTGTATACTTGTCCTTTTCATTGCAAGAATGACCTCTCACTCAAAGTCACCGCCTTCTTCCCTAAGTTGTGCTTAAATGAGCAAACCAGTCCACCAATCTAGAAGGCAGAAACATAGCTGACTTTAAAAATACAACACACAAAGAAACTGTGAGAACATTCCATACCTATAGCATTCTATTTGCTAGATAATGCCTTTCCAACTGATTAATAAACACCAGGAAAGAAGTGAATGTAAGAAGCAAAAGATCAACTCATATCAATCATTTGATTCATTCCAACTGAGGCTTAGCATCTGTAGAAATGCTCATTAAGATCTTCTTCTGGTGGGTAACTGATGTAAAACACATACACACATATTTAACATACATTCACAGCAAAGGCGCAAAAATGGTAGAAGCAGATGAATCATATAATATGCTATCAATACTCTCTTGAGAAGTGTTTCCTGGCATGACTTACTAAATCAGAAATGGAATAAAACTATATGTTGAGGGAATAACCCAATTTGTTCCCAAGATAATTTTTTAAAGGCTGATCTAAAAAAAAAAAAAAAAAACTAGCAAAAGAGAATACGCCAAAGAAATATTTTCTGGAGGAAATCAACTTGATAACAAATCACCCAAATGTTCAAAACAGAATCTTGACATTTTCTGAACACACACACTGCTACAACACAGATTGAAACTGCACATCTTGAGGGGAAAAGAAGCCTCTCTCAACTCTTGCAAAGGAAGTCCATTAACACACACATGCATACATGTTAACAAATGGCACCCTTAAAGTAAGTGAACAGAAAAACAGACAAAATGATTATCATCACTGGAAACTTCATAGAGCAAGAAGGGCATCCTGGGGTGGAAAAATGATTCCCATCTGCATCACAACACCGTTCTCCCTGCAAATTCATAGCCACAGCCCCTGCCCAGTGACAGAGCTGTCCTGTCACCCCAGGGGTAGTGTTGAGCTGTTTCCCAAGCCAAGTACCAACTCTGGGAACAGCCCTTCTAGTAAAGAAGGAAAGACAGAGTGCCCCAGGGAAACACCCAGAGAAAGACAGACCAAGCCTATCTAAAGATTCTGAAATGTACTCTGAATGGAAAAACAGACCACTAAGGGGAAGTGAGGGGAGATGAGACAAACAAAAACATCTCTGAACATGCCAACAAAGCCAGCATCCTACAAGGCTCGCCTCCATCACACCACTGACCAGGAGTTTGAAGGCAGATACTCCAGATAGCCAGTGATGCGATCCGCGTCCTACTGAAAACACAACACCAAAGACAAACTTACAACAAAAATACTTCACTCTCATTCTTTGTTTCACTCCCTATTAAAGCAGCTGAATTAAAACTATAGACACCTAGAAAGCCTTCGAAAAGATCCAAACTCTCCGCATCAAAGGGGTCTTGGACTTTGGTTGCCACAGGACGCTCCTCCAGGAGAAAGATGCTAGTTTAAATTAAAAAGAAAGAAAGACAGACAGACAGACAGGCAGAAAAGAACAAGAAAAAAAGAAAGAAGGAAAGAAAAACAGCAGGTTTCTATTTCAAACTCCCAGTACCCAGGCTCGGAATCCAGCGTTCGAAGTATTCAGACAGGTGAAAAAAAAATAATAATGTTCAGCGCGGGGCGCCCGGGCTCCACCAAAACGAGCACCCCCACCCCTTTCCAAACGCACCGGCCCCTCCCCAGACCCCAGAAAGGCAGGAAGCGCAGCCCACCGGTGCGGTACCGAGTCTGGCCGCGCAGGGATGCAGCCGCCGAGAGCAGACGCGCGCCTTACCTGCTGTAAGTACATAAAAGTCAAGGCACACGAGAGCTGGGGACACATGCCCACGTTGGGGAGCGCCACGCAGGTGGCCCCCGTCAGAGGATGCTGCATGCTGTCTCTCTGGCGCCGGCCGAGCACAAGGGGGGACACTCACAGGCAATCACGATGCTTTTTTTTTTTTCCTTTCCCTTCCTGGTCGCTACAGTTTTTTCTTTCTTTTCTTTTTAATTTGGTGACTACCTAAGTCAAAGCCCGGCGGCTCTCTCTTTTCTCTCTCGCTCCGGCTTCTCTTCTGTCTCCCTCCCCCCACCGCACCCGGAGTCCCTCCTCCCTGGCTAGCCTGTCCCTGCCTCCGCTCCGCTAGATCCCAGCAGCCTTCATCAGCTCCAACTAAGAGTCTTGGAGAAACAGGAAACTAGTTGGTTTCCTTCGAAGCTGCACCTCTTTGCTGCCTTGTTGGGGCCTGCGTTTTGATTTCCTTTAAAGTGGACGGTGCCCCCCACTGCACCCCACGCCCCCGGGAAGGTGACAAGAAAGAGCAAAAGCAACTTCTATCAAAGGTAGAGGGGCAAAGATGCCCTCCCGTAGACACCCGAATAGAAGGGGGTGAGGCTGGGGCGAGAGAGGGAGGGGTGGGGGGAGGAGGGAAGGGAAGGGAGGTAGGAAAGACCGAGACAAGGGGGGAGGGAGGGAGGGAGAGAGAGAGAGAGAGAGAGAGAGAGAGAGAGAGAGAGAGAGAGAGAGGTGACTCACAGTGAGGCTTACTCCGTTTGTGCTGATGTTGCCCGGCTTCCCATTTGTCAAATGGGTCCAGGGGAAGGTTTCTGGGTTTTTCTTTCTATCTGTCTGTCTGGCTCTGTTTTTTCCTCACTTCCTTTTTTAAAAAAATTTTTTTAACGATTCACCAAAATTTAAATCGTGGCTGCTAAAAATCTCCGCGGGGAAGGCGAGCGCGGAGCCCCGCCAGCATCCAGGCAAGCTGCAAGCTGGACCATTAACGCTACTGCCCCGCTGGGGCCCGAGCGGAAGGGAGAATTTGGAGGCGGATTGTTTGCCCGACTGGTCGGCAAATAAACATAGGAAAGGGATTCCCCTTTGTAAGAAGCTGGAGTACTCAGACGGGTCGCCAAGGAGCGGGGGTGAGAGCGGTGGGGAGGGGGTGTGCGCAGCCAGGCAGGCCGGGCAGCCGAGGCAGGAGGCCCCCGAGCGCTGGGGCACAGCTTTCCCTCTGGCCTCGCCTTGGCTGGGCAGGCAGCCGAGCCCGGCCGCTCAGTGGGAGAATCCACCCGGGCTGGCTGGAAATCCAGCCTGTTGGACTCACATGCCAGCTTCGCGGGTGACTGCGAGGGGGCTTCTCCCAGCCTACAATTCCCTCTCTTCTCAAATTATAAATGCACGGGGTGGGGAAGCCTCTGCCTGATAAGACATTCACTCCGTGGGCTGCAGCAAGCAAATTACAATGGCTTATTTATTTTACTTTTTTTTTTTTTTCAATCCTTGCCTGGCCAGTCCTCCTTGGCCGAATTAACATTCTGCTCCTACAACCGGGCTCTCCCCCCCCCCATTTATTTTATGAAGTACTAATTATTCATTAGTAGATTTCATTAGTCTTTACCAATAAAACATGATGTGATCTACAAATCAAAAGAAAATATTAGGACTCTAACTCATCCTTGGTCCCTATAGTGGAAGGAAGAAAAGAAAAAAAAAAAACAGTAAAATGATCAGGAATAGTAGCCATATTTTTTAAATCTAGATTTTGAATGTGATTGCATTTTCTTTCCTGTTGTTTGGTTTGGTTTGGTTTTCAAAACAAGGGGTAAACTGTCTGAGCAGTATCTTTGGAGGTTGTTGAGTTGCATGAAAGAAATCTTGCTGAGAATTTGTGTTACCAGGTGGGACAGAGCCACCCATGAGAGCTAGGGATGTCTCAGGAGAGAACATCCATGGCAAGACCCTAGGGCTGGCCACAAGAGCCACCCCCATTGAGTCTTCCCTGAGTCCATCAGACACTCTGGAAGAAGAATGACTCCTTCAGAACTGAGCTGTTGGCTTGTAAAACACTATTCACTTTGCAAGCTAATCAAAATGCTTCCGGAAGAAAGGGAAATTAATTACTTTATAGTTCTATTTTATGTTGTTCTGTTTTGAAATGCCATCAATAAAGTCCTCTTTTGCCAAACCCTGGGTCCCAATCTTTCTACTTTTCAACTTCCATAACCAGTTTCTCTAATCACCTTGCCGCACATGCATCCCATCAATTTAATGGGGACCCTATAACCACAAGCAGAAGTCAAGCTGATGAAGTGGGATTCTATGGAGTAGTATTTTGTGCTGCTTTTATTTTATTTGTTTGTTTGTTTGTGTATTTATTTATTTGCAGAGAGGCAGAGGTTAGTTTGAAAAATTCTTGCCTATCTGATGTCTCAGAAATCATATTCATCAGGCAAGCTCTGGTTTGCAAATAAATAGATTCTCTCTTCTTAGTCTCTACCTATTATTTATGTATTTATTTATTGTAATTCATAAAGCTAGAGTGAAAACCACTCCACAAAGCACATGTGGACTTAGACTAAAGACTCTGCCTTTCCAATCCTGAGTGCTTTTCCCAGCCCTTTCTTTTGCCTCAAGCAATTTGCTGGACTGACAGAGATTCACCAGCTTTCTTCATTTTTTTTTCTCTTTTCTGTTACATTGAGAAAGCCTATGAATGCCCCAACAAAAGGACAGAATTTTCCCTTCAGCTCATTTTCATAAGAAACATGATAAATAATACATGGTATTTAATAAGAGCTTATCTAAGTGGCTTAATGAAAAACAAATACATTGTGTAAGGTACCAGTAACTGCTCTCAGCTGTCCTGAATCCACGTAGCTTCTGCAGCCTGCTTTTCTCCTCAGGTTGAGACCTCTCAGTGCTATGATTCCTGCAGACCCATTTTGCAATAATGACTTAGGCTTTCCTTTACACTTAGGTCCCAGAGTCAGGCTAGTTGGAAATCTGTAAAATTCTAAATCGATGTTAGAACTTCTCAGAGCCAGGTTTTATTCTCTGGAAAACCAGCTAAATAAGTACCTTCACAAGTAATGCACACGTGATCGTACAAGTCACTACCAGTACACTCTGCACAAACTCATACAGGGGAACACAATAAGAATTTTACAGTCCATAACAGGAACAGAGCATCATGGTAGCACTCTGTGGACACCTGCTATTGCTCTCTCCATGGCAGAAATTTGTTAGCCTTATAGGCAGCATGTGGGATTCCTGAATTTGAATTCCTTATCAACACAGTACACGGGAACCCTGTCATTGCTACTAGCCCCAGATTGATTCTCTACATCAATTAATGGGAGAAGCGGGCAAAGAAAATACTCCAGTCTCTCTCTACAAAGAATGCCTGGGCCAGAGTATCACTTGCCATACATACTGGAGCACATTGAAGGGCTGCCCTGCCGGCCTTTCAGCTACAAAAACCTTTAACTGGTTACACAGGCCCTGAAGGAAGGCAAATAATACCAACTTTAAATGAAACTGCATTTGAAGACAACAGCCCAAGTTTTAATTGGACTCACATAGTAGTATTTGTAAGCCTTTCCCCAATTTGCCATTGATTTAAGTGCAGAAAGAGAAAAGGCTTTTGTTCTTTCTTTTTTTCCTCTTTCATAATTCCTTATTGTAACTTCCTAAGGTTTTCAAAATAGCAGACTTTTCACTAAAGGATACTTTCTATGGCAGCCACCATGCCTCAAAGCAAGAGAGTCTAGTTAGAAAGAAGGACTCCTGATTTTACATGTAATTGTCCTAGAATTAGCTCAGTGATAATGTCACGATATGGTTTAGAAGTATTTTACTCTGATGTCCACATGTTAATATGGATACCTAAATATTCTCTCTTTGGTGAAGTGAGAACCTAAGTAGCTTTAGAGAACTGTGTTATTTATTATCTCTATCCCAAGCACTTTGATTGACTTACTTGTTCAAACACTTAAAAGCTATTTAGTTAGTATTGACCTCTTTCCAGGCATTGTTGTGGCCCTTGGGGTTGAAACAGTCACTGAGGACAAAAACAGAGTTTACCTTCTAGTGGGGCAGGAGGAGGCAGAATAAAAATGAAGATAAGAAATAAACTGCAGAGCTAATAGAAGATGATGAGTGTTGTGGGGGAGAAAAAAACACGAGGCAAATCAGGATTGGGGGATTTACGAAGGCAGGGTTGTGCAGGTGGCAGTAAATGGTATCTAAAAACTGAGCTTGCTCTAAAAGAACCCTGCAGCTTCTACTTCCAGAAAGACCTCTTGCATCGTTATCTTATTACTCCAATTGCCGAGTCTCAAAGTTAACCATTACAGGAATTCTAGAGCTCTCTAGGATCCATGTTCTAAATAGTAGTGGTACTTCTCAGGGTGAAAACTTGAAAGATTTTCACCTGCAACTTTGACACATAATATGCATTCAGAAGATAATGAATTGCAGGCTGGCTACAACGTTTACACTAAACAACTTCTGGCTGTCTTTTTTTTTTTTTCTCAAGGAATGAAAGAATTCTGAGTTTTGTCTTGACGTGTCTATATATTAAGCTGTCCCCTAGGTCTCTAGAATGAGTTCTCTGCCACACGGCCCCTCTGTACTACACTGCTGAAGCTCTGTCTTTTTCACACAGTTTTCCAGGAAAGAGGAGGCTCAATCTAAGGCAATGAGTCAGAGGGCCGAGGACTCAGCATCGCTCAAATGAGCACCGTTTCTTCTCTCAGAGAAACAGGCTGCACTGCAGCCGAACCAAGTCCAATCATTTAGGGACAGGTGTTTTGCATGTAGGGACAGAATTGAGGCTGAAGATTAGATAGAGTACGTTTTTGTACAAAGGACCCTCAAACTCCTCAAGCTTCCTAGGATGGGGATGGGCTGTTAGTGAGCCTGGGACTAAAAATCAGCTGATTTACAAAAGCAGAAGCACAAGGGCAGGCAACGCCCAGCTTCCAACTAGCACACGCCAAAAAAATCTCTTTTGAAAACAGCATGGGCTATTTAGAATCATTTACTATCATCTTTCACTCAAAAGACTGCTATTAATTAATAGATAAAATTGACCAATGAAATAAGATGTCTTCTAACAATCTCTAAAAGTGATGTGACTGTGAAGAAATGGATAATCTTAAACACAGATAGTAAGAATCAAAATTAGTGAGATCCTGTAGATGACATTATTTTTACTCATTATCAATATTTATAATATGCATATCTTTCAAGACAACTATTCCAATTCTAGGGGTCTGTCTTATCGAAATATTTGAGAATGGTACCAAGACACATGTATCACACAATATTCACTCCAGCACTGCTTATAAAAATAAATACTCAAAAAGAACATGGGAAAAGTATTAAAGTAATACATATGGATACCGTGCACCTGTCTAAAAGAATGAGGGGTAGCCATGGGTCTTCCCTTCAAAAATTTCAAAGAAAGATCTCTGATAAATTTCAGAGTACATATAATAAAATTTCATGTGTAAAACCAAACCAAAGCAAGCAACAACAAAATCCACAGTCTCTTTATACATACAAATGTGCATACAGATCACTCATAGGTATGGCTGAGGCATGGGCATATATGCACATGTGCACAAATATACATATAAACATATGAAATGCATTAAAAAGGGCCTGGAAGAATATAATCCAAAATGATTAATGTGCTTTTGTCTAGAGTAATAAAGTAGGAAGCTTTTCAATTTTTTTACCCTACACAGATTTATATTTGAATTTTCACTGTAAGGATGCTTTTGTGCATTACTTTTATAATAAAATGAAGCAAAGCTGCTATACTTCTATACTACGACCACTACCATTGTTGTTATTATGAGGACCCCAGGTTACATGTTCCTAGGGAATCATTTTGTGAATGGTGATAAATTTTCCTGGTTATTACATGAAAACCTGCTCATACACAGAGTCAAGTCATAGTATTCTGGATATTTAATATTTCTAGTTAAAAAGCAAAAGCACATAGCACAAGATATCCAGGACTTAGAATCTCATTTCTGTTTCTATCAGTAACTTCCTAGGGACATGGTGTTCTGCTTATCAGTTCTGACACAAAAGTAAGAGCACCAGGACCCACACCCGGCTGCTTGCTCAGGTGTCAGGGCCTCTAGAAACAGACAGCAGGCAGGAAACCTGCACATGTTTCTAGAGAAAGCAAAGACATATCCATTTTACACTCTCAAGTGTGTCCCATTCTCAGCCACTCATCTCACTGACTAGGGTAGTTTGTCTTGGCAGCAGGTCTAGTATATAAACAAGAAGGATATGGAAAGCAAGTTGGTCTTTTTGTTTCTCCAAACCTAGGGTCCAACTCTCTCTGCCCCTCTTTCTTGCAGGTGAAATGAGGAGGAAGTCCAGGAGGGACTTTCCTCTTTCCCGTACTATGATGACCTCTGGAGGTGAGAACTATGGAGTCCCACAAGGTACAAGCTGGGAAGACTTGCTCCCAACTACTGATCAAGACTACCACACAGGGAGAGTCTATTGTGTGTCACAAAAAGATGTATTTCTACACATACTGCATTGGTTATGTTCTTTTAGGGTGGGCACAAGCAAGAGATACACTGTTCTACCCAGTGTATTCTTGACTCCTACATACCTGCAAGGGAAGGAGTAGAGTTACCTCAAGCTACCCCCCTCCCTACCTCTAAGCAACATCATGTATCTCCAAAGCTGGATTGTGGATTCCAGTGTATGCTACAAAGAAAAGCCACCTGCCCCCCTCCCACACCAAGTCACAGGATTTCGGAAATGGTCATGTGGTCCACACCCATGGCCAGAGTCAGTTTAGGGAGGACATTGCTGCAAAACCCGAAGTATGTCTATGGTGAAAATTTTCCCATGTCTACAGAAACAGACTGGGTTTAAGTCCAAGATCTGGTACTTACATATGTAAAGGGCACATGAGCTCACCACACTGAACCTCAGTTTCTTCTGAGACATGGAACCAGTAACTGTTCCTTCCGACAAAGGCAGTGCTTCTCAGATTTCCCACCCCTCCCTCTAATTCACAGACTATCATAATCAAAGTTTAAAAACAGTTAAAGAAATGCATGAAATTAGCAACTTTTACATTTGTGGCCAAGTTAGAAGGGTTGTACACACACACACACACACACACACAGGCCATCTGTTGTATGCGTCGTTTCCAAATGGAAAGGGCATTCTAGACCAAAAAGTAAAAAAGTAAGGACATAATCGCAAAATAAAGGACAGCCTTTCAAATTGATTAAATTTAGGTCTATTAAAATTTTCACTAAATTGCCCTTAATTTTCTCATTTAGCTGCAGTCTGTTGGAAATGTCATTACAGAATCAGATGAGTCTGTAGATCGGCATTTGGGAACCACTGAGATAATAAATGTAAAGTGCTTCTTAGCATAGGCACTGGCACTCCAAGTATGAAGAATACATGGCATGCGTGGTGGGGATACTTGAGAGCAATTAACAGTTACCTTTATCGGACATTTGTAAGTATCCTCCTCGCCCCAGGTGCATATGGGTCAAACACACCAGACATCCTGCAGATTTCTGAGTCTCCCAACTCATAGAGGGTCTCTACCTTCTCTTAGAGATGCTTAATAGACGCTAGATGAATTGACTACGCCACATCACCAGCTTACTCACTCTCCTCAGTAATACAGCCATGATCACTCAAAGCTCCCCTGTATGCTTCCTTCAGATGGGGTGTCTGGGGATTCTTCTGGTTAATGTGAGGGCTTGCAGTACACCCCAAGGGGAGTCCTTCTTCTGGAGCCTGACTTCCTGGCTCTGAAGGCCCAGCTCTGTCTCCAGCTGCTAGTAAATGGCTATTGACTTATAAGCTCTTAAACCTTTATTTCATTCTCTCTAATGGAGAAGAGTAATAATTTTTCTTCACTAATTAAGTTGTTAAAAGATAAAGTAATATCTGCAAGTACTGAGATTGGAGCCTTTGATCTACCAACCATCCAACATATAGTAGCAATTATTATGAATAATTCTTTCAATCCCTGGCTAAATGATACAATAGACATCTTTCCTTTTTTTCAAAAAAGTATATATATATATATATATATATATATATATATATATATACACACACACACACACATACATGTGACTCACAAAGTGAACACATTTATGGATGACTAACTGAAAATATAGGTTTTTTTTTTAAAAAAAGAGTTTTAAATGACACAGCATTATATGAAAATATATAAACATCACCTTTCTGCCCCAGTTTTCTGAATACAAAATTTATTTAACCTTGGTAATGAATCAAAAGAGTGCAAAAGTACACGTTCATCCTTATCAACTAAGTTCTTCCCCAGCTGCATCTCATAAAATGTCAGGTCAATTCCTTTACTGTTTTTTGGAGGCTGGGTAAGGTAACACATGTTAGAAGATTACTTCTGGCCAGATGGTAATTAATTTTTTTCTCATCTTCACAAAACCCTTTAAGACAGGTTTTTATGGCTCCAATTTACATACAAAAAAAAAAAAACCTGGGACTGCAAGAGGTGCCCAGTTCATGCAGCATCCTGCTAATAAGGGATGGGCACAAGGTTTTCCTTTATTCTGTTAGTGATAGACTTGCACCATTGTGCTATGCCAGTTGCAGTAGAGTGGTTACTACGGCATCATCATTGCCATCATTTTAGTCACCATTGTTTACATTATCAGGCAGTTTTTTGAAGCAGTGCTCTATGCCAATGCATCAACAAGCTTTACTTCTTCCAGAAATCTCTCGGTGATCCAGGCCACTTAGTTTTATAGCATGAAATATTCTTAGCTTTCTATCCCTACCTGCTTCAAGGAGGAAGTACCTATCCACATCCTTCCCTGAGCTTTTCAAAGGAAAATATCCTGCCTCCAGGCTTTTGTTTGCCACCACCTTTCTATTACAACAGCTGGCAAAAGTGACAAGTTACAGAGACAGGGTTCAATCCCATTAGTCAACTAATATCTAACAGGAGAGACCCACCACAACAGATTCCTAATTAAAAAAATTACTAAAGGCATACAAATAACTTCAGTTCCCAGGAGAGCTTTGCAGACACAATAGGTTCCAGGACGTGCTACGGGAGAGTGCCATGCTGGTACTGAAGAGGGTGGGAGTTGGCTTCCAGTGCACAGGACAGAATGTAAGAGCGTGGGACAAGGGAGGGTAGGTGGAAAAAGACAAAAACAGCTAAGTGGTGATTTCTCCTAATGAACATGTGGGCAGGGAGGTCTACTTTAGGAAGCCTGCACACTCCACCCACTCTCTGCGTTTCAACTTTCTGGATGGAACTCGAGCAATCTGAAGGCAAACAAAGCCTACAGAGCATTTCTTTTTCGCCTCAGTAATAAGGTTGGTTGCAGGGTTCTTTGACCCCATAAATGCTCAGAAATATTTATCTCTGTGTAACTCGCAAGGATCTCTGACTAAAAGTGACTTCACCTCTAACAGCTCAAGCTGTGTATTAATCTATTTTGACCTCAACCGTCCTGGGGTCATGTCCTGGCATCCAGGTGAGGCACACCACAAGGACTCAGTTCTTGGTATTATCTGCACACCTTCCAAGGCTGGTGATTGTTTAGCTAGGAAGCATGTCAGAACACACACAAGTACACACACACACGCACACCCAACTAAGTTAGCCAGCAAAAATTAGAAGATTACATTACAAAGGTAAAAACCCCCTGCTTCTCAAGATCTCCTCTCACCAAAATACATCATCTGTAGACTTCTTAAGTCTTAGCCCTCAGATTGCATTTCACAGTTCCA
Source organism: Dolichotis patagonum (assembly GCA_004027295.1). NCBI lineage: Eukaryota > Metazoa > Chordata > Mammalia > Rodentia > Caviidae > Dolichotis > Dolichotis patagonum. The sequence continues at coordinate 149,181 of PVJX010000515.1, read as the reverse complement.
CACATCTAGCATCTCAGCCTCGTCTGGCCTGCTAGCTCAGAGCCTGGTATTCTCTCTTTGGGTTCCACTGCAACAATCCACATAGAACACTAAGCCACTTACTATGTTCTACAATATTTTTAACATGTAATCATGTAAGAGTTTTATGGACATGAAGATTATAAAAATAAAAGGAGGGAGACTCTCATTTTAAAAACATTCTTAGAAGGAACTGGATTCTGTGTGTGTGTGTGTGTGTGTGTTTGGTTCTGGGTATTGAACTCAGTATCTTTAATGAACTATAGTCCTAGTCACATTTTTGTGTTATACTTTGATACAGGGGCTTACTAAGTCTCTACGTGGTCCAGACTTGGCCAAATTCACCATCCTGCCTAAGTCTCCCAGAGCGCTGGAGTTACAAGGCTGCAACACTATGCCTCCTTGTACTGCATCCCTGGCAGTGACATGTGGCTCCCTTCCCACTAGTGACTTGTACTTGACCCTCCTGGCTTCGGACATTCCCCGATGTACTTCCTTTCTTCCTCTCTTCCTTTTGGGAGCCAAAGAACAACTTCCTATCCTCATCCCTCTGCTTCTTGTCTCCTGCTCCTTGAAGGCTTAGCAACAGTTGCCCCTAGGTCCCTGAGGGGATCAAATTTTCACTCACGTTTGCATCAAGCCATCTCTGCAGAAGACACTGTACTATGCCCACCATTAAAAGATTAGCACTACCTTTTCCTAGTTTCTTTTTCTTTACATTTTTATTAGTACATGTTTGCAATACAGAGTGATTACATTTATTGTGGGGAGTTGTTACATGTACATAACATTCTTTGTCCATCCCTTCTTCTTTCTTTCTATCCCTCTCTGGTTTTAGATATATGAATTTCAAGCACTTTTGGCACAGGGGCATGAACAATAAAAGTAATATTCCTCCCTGGCTAACCCCTCTACAGACACGCAGTACCCACTTCTCACAAACTCCACAAGCTGCACAAGATCTAACTCAGCAACATTTTGTATATGGCCAGGTCTCTTACCTCTTGTACCCTAACCCACTTCTGTCACATGCACATACATGCCCATGTGTAAGACACCTGCCACACACCTGTGAAGGATTTACAACAATGGTTGAAAGCTGCTGAATCAGACAGTCTGGAACGTAACTAAATCCTCACTACATTTTAAACTTGATCTCTCCTTACAAGTTTTATCTCAGGAATGGTCATAAATTCAAGCAGCCCCTGAACGTCTAGGTAGGTACCAAGGTCCTATCCTATCTGCTGTTTTAACCCTCCTCAAAATACAGCACCTGTTTGCACCTGCTCCACTGACTTGCCTGTTTGTTAATGAAAGCGCCTCCCTTTCACTACATAACCTTGAAAACTCAACATTTGCCCTTCATGTCTCCCTCTACTGCTCTGAATAGTCAATTGGTTCCATATGTATCGTTTTTTTTACTCTCCAGTCTCTCACTTACAAAGTCTCTCTTTGATTTTCTATTGGCACTGTCCAAGTGCATCACATTATTCTCTGCCTAGAGCTATTTTAAAAGCTATATTACCCTAATTATTTCCTTTGCTGTCTGTCTCTGTCCCTCCCAACTCACACTTTACACCAGTGTCAAGGAGGAAATTTACATAAGCAAAACCAGGCATTCTAATCCTCTGGTCTGCCTGCTCCCACTAGTTAGGCTGGGTATTGTCTCTGCCTCATGTTACTCCTGCCTCACATCATACCTGCCATTTCTCTGTAACTCTCTGTCCCCAGATTCCAGTCACCTCAAACCTTGCATTGTAATCACCTACGCCCTGTGTCTCCAGATAGGTGTTCGCTGGTAGAGTCTGCTCTAATGATGTGAGTATACAAATCCCAGGCTCTTCGGGGCCTAATTAAATAAATAAAGACATGAACATCTTCGGATGTTTTGCCATGTCCATGCAGAGATGGGGTTGCTCCGGCCTGTATGTGCTTCTGTTTGTTCTTCACAGGGATGGTGCTGGGTACACACCGATAATACTAGGTCCCTCATGAGAATGCTAAGACTCAGCAGGGCTTGGAAAGCTGCTGCGTTTAAATGACACTGCTAGTGTTCACTGAAAACTGTGTCTGTTTTCTATCTCCTGCTACTTCCCCTTGCATGCACACGCATGCACCTGTCCATGAGATCTCTTGGTTTCTCCTTCAGTGGAGCGTCCTCATCCCTTAACACAGCCCTGGGCTGCTTATAAGGGGAACTTGTTCAATATTGGTGAATGAATGAGAGATATTGCAAAGGAAAATATGGGCTCTCCACTTCCATGTTTCTGAAATCTATTTCTTTTACTCATCACTTAACTTATTTGTTAATTTCTCAGCTACACATTGAATAAGTTCTCTGGGCTGGCCCCAGAGATGCAGTGGTCAACAAGACAGGAAACGGAGCTTATATTCTAGATTAGCCAGATATTTTAAGGTCTCCTAGTTAAAATAATTACTTTTTGGGAAAAAATTACTTTTTGAAAATTTGTACCTGTATGTGAAACAGCATTTTGCTCAGTATCATGGAAATATTAAAATATTAAAATATTGAAGTGAATTGTATTACAAGGCTAATTGCAAATAATATTAGTAATCTATACTCTCAATTTCCAGTATTAGTGTTCACCCAGATAACATCATTTTCTTGCCAATTTGCTATATAATAAATCTTTCACATTTGAATTTTAAAATTCATTCCTATTTCTGTGCTTTTCATCTGTTATAAATGAAGTTTCATGTAACAGTTATTACTGTGAAGCTTTCTATTGGTGTAAATGTATATATGCAAAGACCACCACTTTGTCATATTACATGGGGAGGTGCAGATTACTTTCCCATTAATAATAATAATAATAATAATAATAATAATAATAATAAATATTTTAGAACCACAGAATTGGCCTTGCCCTGCTTTCTGGACAGTGAGGTAGATGACAATAAGGACAAGACAGACAGACTTCCTGGATCTGACTCTTGGGTCAACTAAAGGCATGTGCTTTTGGTACATTAAATTTTCTGAATCTTGGGTCACTATTTACAAAATGGTAAATCTGTGATGGTTTTCCTTTTCACAAGCTTGAATTTGGATAACGTGTGATGACATATCTAAAGTGCTTAATGCAACCTGGGGTCCCTACAATGCATGATGCTTCTTAGTTTGAAAGATGATGAGGATGAAGATAGCGATGGTGATGATGATGATGATGATGGTAACAGTGTTGGTGGTAGAGGTGAGATTGCTAATAGTGATCCGGCTATTATTGATTTTTATACAAAGGTAAAGGGGTATACACTGGCCTCTGTGGAAAAAGGAGTCTTGTGCCTTTGGGCTAGAGAGAAAGAAAGCCATTGTTTGCATCTACTTAAGTGCAGCCCTTGCTAGTTCATCGTCCTGCCCCTCTCTTTAATGCTAGTGTTTCCAGCCAAGGAAGTAATTGGGATGCCTATTAAAACTGGACTCTTCTGCCTTCCTTTCTTAAAAGTGGGCTACAGGCATCTCTGAGGAGCTACTCCTGTGCATCATGCAAGAACTGGCATTCCTGTTCTTTTGGGTAAGTCTGTGGGCTATTAATATTTTATGACCTCTTTAGTGCAAACACCAACTCCCAGGGTGCTGGTACGTCCTCTAATATCACTCAGGTTCACAGCAGGCTGCCACATTCCCCTCTCCAACCCCTGCCTCTCATCAGAAAAGCCATTCCAACATATCTCCCTGTGCATAGTCAAGGTCTGATCAAGATATGCATGATCAAGGAATAGCATAAAAAATAGGAAAGCTGAGAATTATTGAGCACTTACTGTGTTCTAAGTACTATGCCAAGTGGTTTTCATTCATTATCTCATTTTGTCTTCTTAGCAAAGTATTATTACTTTTAAGCAAAGTAGTATTAATCTTCCTTTTTGCAGGTGATGAAACAGTAGGATTAAATCATAACATTTAAATGTATACACTGAGGCCCTATCTCAGGTCAGTGTGATTTTCTTATTTTGGAACTAGTAGTTTACTGCATAATGCATTCCTGAAAATGAATTTCAAAGAAGGATGTCAGAAGGGTGACTGATGGATGTAGGAGTTCTTCCATGGTGAGTTCTTTCTCCAGAAATTAAATTGTATTACCTGATCCCAAGCCATGATTCAGGAAGGTTACATACCCAAGATCCTTGTGGGCATCTTCAGTCACCATAGGACTGTACTGGTGTGTGGATACTTGGACCAAGAAAGAGAGGAGTCAACCCATATCCCGTGCCTGCAGGATGCTGAGAGCACGCACTTCCTCCTTTCTTCCAAAGAGCATGAATAAGTGGATCTCAACTTAGCATGCACATAGGATCTGTTTTGATTTTTGGTTAAACATTCCACCATACAATAACCAGTTATGTCCCCTGAATACAAAACAAATACACAAATAGGGAAGAATAGCTTGAAGAGCAGAAAAAAATGCACCTAAGATGCGTAAAAAATAGGAATATGACCAAGGATCAAGGAGTAACATTCGGGCACTCATTTATTTGGTAATAACCCTTGTGAGTAGGATCCATTCACATCTTCAGTTTAATCTCTCTACCTCTAAATTCATCTCTTTATGGATCTAAATCTATCTATGTGTATAGATACACCCAAAGCTTCAAGAAAATTCAAATGGCAATGGTGGTATGGTGATTACCACCTTTTAGTGTTAATATGACTTTTAGTGTTAATATGGTCTAAAAATATGGTGAATGTATAAATTAAAAACAATTTACATACCCATTAATCTCCCTCAAAATACTTCCACTTGCTTTGAATAAACTTATCATTCTTGCCACTTTCTCAAACAGTTGCTGAAGTCTCTTTTGTGTCTTCAGTTTGCTCTTATGGCTTCCTTGATGTCCTGAATTTTCTCAAAATATTTACCTCTCATATTCATTTTGTCTTTGGGGAACAGTCAAAAGTAGCACAGTTCCAGATGTGACAAATAAGGTAGGTAAAGGAAACAGCACAGTATATTAAGGAGGTGCCCTTTCTGTTGCCACTCAGCAGCAGTATTCACTGTGTGTTTAATCACGATTTGTAAAGACCTGTACAAGAGAGGCTTCCAGAACTGCTTCAGAATGTGGAAAGAATGGTGGGATAGTAGTGTTTAAAGTAAGGGAGTGCCATTTGATGAATATCAATGGCAACGCCTTTTACTATAATAATTTATTTTTTAAATTCTAAATATTCACTGTTTTGATCACACCTCAAATATTAATCAGGTATTGTATAATGAGTATAGAAAGCTGCTCATATGGAAAATGAAATGGCTTCCTCATCTGTATAAAAAAATTCAAATAGTCCAAGTCACAGAATAAAGACATCTATCCCTCCTCAAGTCAGAGCCCTACATGGGGTGTTGTGGGGAGGAGATTCTTTATCTACAGAAAGCAGCTTGGCCTTCTTTACTGGTCCACCCTTTGGAGAGACTTCCACAGTGTCTCTAGGAAGAGAAGAAAGCACCCTGCCATCATTCCTGAGCTCTGCACATAAACCTAATTACAGTTACCAAAGGAATTTCTTTCTCATCTCTCCAGGTCCTATGTGATAGCTCATCATTCTGCTGGCATTTTTGTTGGAAAACCTAATTTCTATTTTTATTTGGAGAACTTCTTGTGTTTACTAGCTGTTTGTGCACAGATCAAGACATTATGAGGGCCTGCACTTGCCTTTGGTAAAGAGAATTACTAATCTTCTATTAAGTTCTGGGCTATCTCCATGGATTCACCAACATTTATTCCGCACTCTGAGACTAGGAGGATCCCGGAAAGACACCAAGCTTTTCAGTGCCATACACCTACACTTCCCAAAAGCTCTCATCATTTATTTCCTGTATTTCTGTCCAACAGAAAAAGCAGGTAGATTTACCCCGACCTGTTTAAACAGGATGTGACTCAAAGAGTGAAGCCCAAATTCCCACTCTGTCCCTTTGGAGCATAGTAACAAGATGAGATTTTCTTTAAGAGGTTGAAGTGAGAAAGAAAGAACTTGGAATCCCTTAAGCCACATGACCTTTGTGGGATGATGAAGATAGAGGGAGTGGAAGATACGTCATTTTCAGGCAAAGTAATATCAAGTAAAAGTATTTATTAATATTAGAGATTTTTTCCTGCTGGGCATTCTGAAAATTATTTACATATGTTATTTTACTTAATCCCCTTGCTAAGGTTTTTATTTATGCATTTACTCATTCGTTCCTCATTTAATTCATCTATAAATATTTATAAAGTGTTAAACTATGTTCAAAGGATTGTACAGTGTCCCCAATATGTGATTAAACACACAAACAATTAAATAAATAAACATAACTCAGTCTACTACCTTGGATGGAGTTTAAATTCTACTGGCAAAGATTTTAAAATCCTATCCAGTCAATTTCTTATAAAAGTGATTCCCAGGATTGTCTTTCTTGGACATCTACCCCAGATATATGGACACTTATGGGCATGCAAATATCTGTGCATGAAGGTTCATGGCAATTTTCTTAAGAACCACACAGAATCATAACCACAAAGAAGAATCTAGATCAATGGTTAAACAAACTATGGTATGTCTATACCATCAAGTAATAGTGAACAATGAGAAGGAATGAACTACTGATATACACAGTAGTATCAATGGGACCCTAGGGTATGGTGCAGAGCAAAACAAGTAAAAACGTCCAAAGATGAAATACCAGATGGCTCCATTTTGGGAGTGTATAATTTTTTTAAATGGAGAAGCAGACTAATACTTACCAGAAAGTTGGAGGGGGGGGGACAGGAGATGGTGGGTTGTGAAAGAGCAGCAGAAGAAATCCTGTGGTGGTAGAATTGCATACCCTCATCCTGAGGGTGAACACACACATCTGCACATGTGCTGAAACTGTGAAACTAAATACACCCATAACACGCGCATGCAAACACACACACACACACACACACACACACACGTGTAGGTGAAACTATGGAAATTTTAAAAAGGTTAATGATTTATACCAACATCAATATCCTACTTGTGATACTATAGTATAATTTTTCAAGAGTTACTATTAGGAAAATCTACATACAGATCCAAAGGAACTTTCTGTATTATTCCTTACAACTATATACAAATCAACAATTATTTCAACAAAATATTCAATAAAATATAACAGAATTATCTCAATTATTCCAATTAGGAATTGAATGGCAGGTAGGTATCATGTCTTATCCTTATAATCTAAGCATTCCAGGACATTAAGGTCAGAAAATTCCAAATTTAAACCCAATCTGAGCAATTCAGCGAGACTGTGTCTCAAAATAAAAAGTAAAATGAGCCAGGGGATAGTATCTCAGTGCAGAGTCCCTGGTTTCAGTTCTTGGTACTGGAAAAATAAATCTAACCACACAGTTCATTTTCTAAGGCCAATTGTGGTTAATGCTACAAAGGAAAAGAACAGAGTGTTAAAGACAATGAGGAGACTATAGATAGCAAGAGGATGGATTTAGACTGAGGAAGAGGTGGTGTTTTATTGGGCAATTTAAGGATGAGGAGTTGGTAAGGAGAAAGGTGGGTGGTGGAATGTTCCAGGAAAGGAAACCTTGTGGCTGGGAGGGAGCAAGGGCGTGCCTGCACCAGTGCCAGAGGAGTGTGGGACAGGAGGGGGAGGGAGGAAGCCGGAAGCACAAGGAAGGGGCTCCTCGCAGCTGTGTAACCCAGTGAGCCAAGTGAACCACTGCCCTGATCTTCTGCAGGAGCTATCACACCACCATTTATTCTCTTGAAGTAAAGTGAGGCTCAGAGAAGGAGCTGAAACCACCGGAATCGGGGAGTATCAGATCTAGGATCGAACACCAATGCTACTACTACATCTTCCTTCCTGTGAAACATCTTTATAAAGTTAAATATGTACATACTATTTAGCCCAGCCAAACTAGCCCTAGAAACTTACCCAAGAGAACTAAATTCTATTCACAGAAATACTTACACTTGTTTGTAGCACATTTTTCTTCATCATCCAAAACTAGAAACAGCTCAAATTGCCTTCAAGTATTGAGATAAATCGTGGTGTGTCACACCATAGGGTGCTGCTCAGCAATTAAAAGGAGAAAAGAACTACTGATAGGTACAGATATGTGGGTGAATCTCAGATCTACTTCACTGAGAGAATAGTCAGACTCAGAGGCTACATACAATGATTCCATCCATATAACCATCTAGAACCATCTAGAAGAGACCATAGAGAACCATCTAGAAGAAACAAAACCATAGTAATAGAAAAGAGACCAGTGATTTCTAAGAAAGAGACATAGAGCCCAATTCCAAACAGGGCCAAGAGAATTGTCTGCAATGAAGAAAATGCTCCATGTCCTGATGGAGGATTGTGGTGGTTTTCAATCATTGTGTGCATTTGTCAAGAGCTACAGGACTTATGCTAAAGGGGGAAAATTTAACTACATGCAAATTGTATCTCAATAAACTTGACTTTGATATATCAATCTCATGAGATGAGCAGATATAGATTAAATCCAGGAAAACCCTTTCCCAATTCTAGAAGTTCTGGGTGACCCAAGGAGACAATAATGTTAAGGAGAGTCTATTCTCAGAAGACGTGATTCAGGAAAATTGATACAGGATACAGTTTCTGTGGGGAGCAGAGATTATTGCCTCGAGGAGGCAATCTGGGGTAGAAGACTGCTGCAGAGAGCAGGGAAGTATTTGGCACAGGTGTGTGGCTGTCCCCTGCTAAGGACAGCAGTCAGCCTGCCATGCCCAAGTCTACTCTGTGGACCCCAGAAACAGAACCTTACTAAACATTTTGCAGTTGACTTCAGAGGCCCAGAACTACAGACATTATTTACTCTATTTTTGGTGAGTGCAAATATGGCCACAAGGTAGTGGTTCCCAAGTGGGGGTGATTTTGCTCCCCAGCTGATATTTGATTCCAGGTAGGTAGCATACTACTCATGTCTAGTGAAGAGAAGCCAGAAATGTTGCCCAACATCCTACATATTTAGGACACAAAATAGTAAACCATCTGGCCCTAAGTGTCAGCAGCATCCCTGGTGAGATCCTCTGCTCCTGGCTTCTAGTGATCTGTCCCACTATTCATTTCTTACATAGGGAGCATTCTCAGAGCGTAGCTGCTCCATATGGGGCATCTCCTGGGCTCCTCCTCCAGCAACAGCTACCGTAGCCTTTATTTCATGATCAGCCTCATGTGACCACCTTGTCATAGAATCTTATGCTAAAGGCACATGGCTTCTTTTATCTACCACAACGCTGTCATTCTCTAGGTCAAATGTGAGATGAGTCTGGGGCTCTTTGGTCACTGTGCAGATTCTGTCATGATTTCTTCACCAGTGGGTCAGAGATGACCTACCCCTCATATTCCTAGGCTATCTAGATGGTACAGGAAGACTGTTCAAAAATATTGAATCTAAGTAGTTTTTTTGGTAGCTAAAGGACTAAGTTCTCTGAAACATGGATTTGCTCATCTTACAGTGAAAGCAAAAATGGATGGCCTTGACCAAGACTTACACAAATTTGGGATATACCCTGTGATTTTCTTTGTCTTTGCAGAAGACCAACCACAGAATCAGAGTCAGAACTAGGTTTTTAAGGCCTGTCCTTTACATGTCCTGTTCTGAATGGAGGTTCAACTCGTGCAGGGGACAAAATAGTTAGGACAGCTGATGTGAGCCCATCCCCAAGCCCAGCAAACACACCAGCATCTGTGAGTATTGCCATATTGCCTGCTGTAGCTTTGCTCTCACCAGGTCCATTGGTTTATCAAAGCTCACAGCCCATAGGGACCACAATGAGCTGATGATCAATATTCCTTCTGTTGCTGTGAGTCACCAGGAGCTGCCTCTGCAGTAAAAATAGGAAGCTGATCCATTTCCGGAAGTTCACATTTCTTGTGTGATTTCTCATTGGTGAAAGATGAACTCGGTGCCCTCTCTGGGGGAGCACCAGTTCAGGCCAGGCAGCATTAGGATGCGCTGGCCTCTTCTATCATGCCTGGCCTGAGAACTAAGTAAACTAAATAAATGCATCTGACTGCAATCATGACGCCCTCAGCTCAGCCCCTTGCATCCTATCCCTCCTTTCCTTTCCTCTAACACTTTATCCTAATCGCTAATGTTGCCTTCACCATAGCATGTTATCATCCTGCCTCCCTACCCTAAAAATAATGAACTCCAGAAGACAGGAGTGGTCTTGTAGGCCCTCACAACCCCAGTGCCTGGCTTAGGTCTGAGTGGGGAGAGGACTCAGTAGCTGCCTACAGCATGAACGAATAATAGAGAGCTGGTATAAGCACAGAGAAATGAATTCAAGTGCAAACCCCCAAAGAGACCACCTGGTGAAAAGCAGAAAATATCATTAACTGAAAACAAGACATTTTTGAGAAACCCACATTTCAGCTTTACCAAAGAGACATTGCAGCACTTTGCCCAAGTGACATGTTATATACAGAGAAAATGCGGCATTTATTTCTATTACACTGGGCTTCCTGTGTGTAAGTCAGAGGGGTTAGCCACTCAGCATGGGGTCCCCCTTGGTCAAAGATCTATACTGTTTAAAAATAAAAGAGAAAAATATATTTAAAGAACATTCTCTAGAAACCTATGGAAATTTTGTATCACACAAAATAAGACTTTTTACCAGTCTCTCTTCAGTATTTATATTTTAAAATCTAGTTCCTAAGAGAATCATAACCCATTTTTTTTAAGCAACGAAACATAAAGCAAAAAGAAAGCAATTGAACAATCAAACTTTAACTATCTTCACTCTAACTCTGCTCAAAATTATTCCTTTCCGATGAGATAAATTTAACAACAAGACAGGCTTGGCCATGCTGCATAATTCATTGGTAGCTGTAATCTTCGAAGTGAATATTAGTGTACGTTTCAGGTTTTATTGCATTTTTAAACAAATGATATTTTTAAGTTCAAACTGAATATATCATGAGTTGGCAATTTGTAATGTTTTCACTAAAAGGAAATAAAAATAAAATTCCTTTAGACCTTCTCAAGAGAAGACTGAATGTAGAGAATGTAAGATAGGAAGGTGGCAGACAGAAGTCAACATGAAATAAACATATTCAATAGTAATAAGTGCTTATAAATCTTAAGACCATGAATGAACTTTCCTGAAATTATATGCTGAGGATACAGGACAGACATATTGTATATGATGTTTAGGAATCTATTTAGTCAATCATCTAAAAAGTTTGCCTTCAGATATTCTAACACCTCCTGACTTATGAATATCAATGGCTAATAAAAGTCTTTACATATATAGAGTGAGATATCTTGACTTTGGATAAATCTAAGATGTAACTATCTAGAGTTAATGAGAGAGGTTTGATCTCTATTTAAGCTTTATGATGCACTTGTCTAATTAGCTGTTGTTTTTATAAATTCAATCGAAGTGTAAAAGGACACACACTATTGGGAAATAGGTTGAATGAATATACCAAGTACAATGATATCTGTGTCTTCCAACTTAAAATCATGTTCATAAAACTTACATTAAACTTTTGGGAAACTGAGGAAATCCAACCATCACTACTGACACACTAAGCTATCTTTGTAGCAAGCTGGACAGTCACCGGTAACATGAGCATCATTCTGTACCGAGCATGAATAAAGAACTAGCAAGTAATTCTCACCTGTTGTTGCTGAAGTTCCTATTAATCAGTCTTAGAATATTGGGGGTTTCCCTTTCATTGTCTCCTATTGGCCTTTCTTAGCCTTTTCCTTCCAGGTTGGTCATTCTCTTTTGTAATAAGAATGTCTCAAGAAGTAGAATATCTGTGATGGATTCTTAGACTTTAAAAGGTTGTGATTTTTAAATTTTCACTTGCATACTGATTTCAGTATACAACTATTCCCATGTTTTCCTTACTAGATTCAGCTTTCTTGCATAATACTAATTATCTATATTATACTTTGCCTAAAGAAGTCTCAAGACTATGGGTTTTGGATAAGAGCCTGTTGTAGAAGATACTTCTCAAGCATTTTGAGTCTTTGGGGTCCTTTGCTGTTAAGGCCAGAAAGTTATAAGGGTCCAGACCTAATATTTAGTATTTATGTGACCATCCAGATAAGGGCAGATACAATGATTAGTAGTTACTTCCATAGTGTGGCCACACCCTAATATGGGCGTTCAGTTTGTTTTGATTTATTAGAGTGGCCTCCCTTTGGTACGTTGGAGAAGTTTTAGCCATTCCAGCAGGAGATGGAAGGCTGTTTTCAGGAAAGATTTCCTAAAGGAGGAAATATCTGTAAAAGCACATTGGATCTTCTCTGAGAAACTACATATGCACTGCAGTTGAGCATCATAATATTTTGCTTCTTAATAATCCATCCTCATTTTGTTAATAACCAACAGATACCATTCCCAGGATGAATAACTTTAGAAAAAAATCATTAAATAAAAGTCAGTTAATTGCATTTCTTAAGAAATCCAACTTTTTAATGTTTCTTCTGAGAACAGAACAGCAGTATAGTCAAAGGATCAATTATCTTTTCCCCCCCAAAAAGGCAGAATACAACATTTGCTTTCCGTAAAGGGCTGGAGACACATTCCCATTTCTTTCAATAACTTGAAAAGGATGCAAAGTTATACAATCTCCAATTCACTGCACACAAGCTGCTTTTGATTATATTGCCTCACAAACTAGATGCTTTGCTGGGAAGCATAAAACTCTTTATCACTAAACATTTGAGATTCCACTCAGATAATTTACACATAATTAGACAGAAGCCCACACTTTGAAGCAGCAGCATTACCTCTTCTCTAACAGACTATTCTTAAGGACATTTTGGGTAGCATAATGAGTATTTTATGAGGATTTGTAATCAGTCTTAACATAGGTGGGAACAAAGGTGAATTACTCCTCTACACGATCAAATCATTACATAATTCAGTGTAGAATAATGATGAGCTGAGGTTGGAAGAGGTAACCTGCCCAGGTACTTGGAAGAATTAGGAAATTCTGGTCTTTTCCAGAGGCATAAAATAAATTAAATGATCCCATAGGAAGGAAAAAGAAAAAAAAAAGGAATCTGTCAAAGATAGACGCTTCCTACTTAGATTTCCTACCCTCTACTCTCTATCAGGGAGAAAGATACAAAGACAGAATCTAGAGAAAGGAAGGAAAATGAATATTTTTCTATCCTCAGAGAGCCACTTAAACCTTATGGATGTTTAAGGTCTTGGGGGCCTAGGCTTTCTAGAAATCTTCTGTTTTAAGGCACCAACAAAGCCAGCTGTCTCCAATAAGACTGACCAGCACTCAGATATATGGCATCATCAGGGAGATGGAGCTTGTTAAAGGTCATGGGCAAGTGTCACCATTTCATGACACTTGGAAAGCCAGTAAGAACCTGGCCCCTGGAAGCTGCATCACTCGGAAGCCTCACTTCAGATTTGGCTCCTCACATCAAGAAGCTATCTTAGAATCCCCACCTCCTGGTGGTCTTTTGAATCTATAAGGTTGAGTTATATTTGTCCCATTTATGGACAAGGGATTATGTTTTGGTTTCTTTACTGTGGTCTGTATTCTCTTTACACCTGATATTTAAGCAACAGATAATCTCAGTCGTATTCATTTTAAAATAATATATTTTTTTTGTCTAGATTATGTGAAAGGTAAGTTATCAAGACCATTTACAGGCACCCCTGAAGCTACATTTCAGTTCCTCCTGTGCAGGTGGGAATGAGCTGTATTCTTGAAGGTTTGCCAAGCTCTAAAATGGGCATCACGTGAGGTTAGAGTTTTGGGATGGTTCCTTGGAAGCTTCAGGATACAAAGTGGATTTGTTCGTGTTCATGGTATACAAAAATCGAAACACTGCCTATTAATCATGTCACTTTAGTCTTGGGAGTCCTTATGGCCAGAGATCTAATTTTATTCCTTTTGGCAGCTAAGTTCAAGATGGGTGCAGATTTCATCTCAGCCGCTCATTCAAATCCGGCTTATTTCCTAAGATCATAGAGGTATGTGTGTGTGTGTGTGTGTGCGTGTGCGTGTGTCTGAATGGGGTGATTCATGGTTAGATTACTTCCTTATCATGCATTTCTGCACAGTGAAGTTAAGCTTTCTAAATTTCAGTTTCCTCAACCATAAAATGGGGCTAAGAACAAGCCTCTTTTATGAGGTTGTTGTGAAGATTAAATGACTTAATACAAATAGAATTTATAATTGTACCTGGAACATAGTAAGCACTCAATAAACATTAGCTAATTTTATACCATTTGTTAATGTTATTCCTATCTGAAAGACTGCATAAGTCTCCTGGAAAGACAAAGGTATTATAAACAAATACTTCAATTGGTCTCTCGAATTTCATAAAGCCAGTGGGAAAATTCCACACTTATATTTTCTCTGGTACTTTGCATCATTTGAAATATTTAAGGGCTGTGTTCCACTTAATAGAAAGGACCCTTCAACCACTGTTTACAACATTCCTTGGGGATTTAATAAAAAGTATGATGGACTTAAGTAATACTGCAGAAAAACAGAAAGAATCAATGACATATTGAAAGAATTACATAATACATTTATGTACAGCAGATAATGAAATTGTGCAGTGGCAGAGAGAAAGAGAGAGGAAAAACAAATGCGACATAGGGAAAATAAACAGTTTTATGAACCACACAATGAAAAGGATGTGGCAGAAATTTTCTCAACTGTATTCTAATGGATGGGAGTTTAGATAAAATTAATGAACATATTGCATTTTAAAATAGTGCCCACTTTTTGCCAAAACAGAGCTTTGCCATTTGAAAAGTGGTTTCTCTTATATTTTCTCATTCACACTCATGAAAACACTGGGACCCAGGTGTCTCATTTTCAACTTTTTATTTGAGGAAACTAAGGCAGAAAGATATTAAGCAGCTTGCTGTGTAATGTAGTTTATACATGACAAGATGGGGTTTGCATTTACTTACATCACTGCAGTTACTTTTATACACCAGAGGAAACCTAAAACAGAACGATTCGTGTTTAGATTAGAGACCTGAAGCTGGAAAGGCATTATCCAGAACATCAGCCCAACCCCCGGGGTTGATCAAGGTGGATGGTATTAGTGTCCCAAAGACACAGCAGGATGCTGTTTCTAAGCTTAACACAATGTTCTGGATCACTGGTAAGGATGAAGGACAGGATGAGAAGAAGGAGAGAAAAGAGAAGGACTCAGCAGAGAGCACAAGAGGGCTATGCTGGTGCATGCCTGTAGTCCCAGAAGTCTGGGAAGCTGAGGTAGGAAAATTACAGGTGAAAGCCCAGCCCAGGCAATTTAGCAAGAGACCCTGTCACAAAATAAGAAATAAAAATCAGCTGAGGCTATAGCCCAGCATGAGGGGCCTAGGTTTGATCTCTAGTAACACACACACACCCACACACACACACACACACACACACACACACGAAGTCCATCATGCATGGCAGGAGCACAAACCAAGGAACCCTTCCTTCTGGGAGCTTCTGGGGAAATAAAGAAGCTGTGAGCACAGCTTTAGTCCCCTTTCTGAAAACTGATCTTTTCTCTTTGCAAGAAGAATATGATGACTTCAAGATTGCCAAAGCAGCCAGATGTTTTCCTCAATGAAACTACCTGCATATTTGCAGAAAGACCCTAGGATATGGTCATCTGTGCAAAACTACTTTGGCTTTCCAGAAAAAATGACTGCTTTAACCTTAATCCCATTAAATACATTAACCAACATTTGGTATTTGAGCTGTTCAGGGTCTATCAGATACTCTTGGCTGTCATCACATTTATTTTTAATATTAAGTCAGCTTTGTAGCTATGTGTTAGCTTACAACACTGGGGGTTCACCTATTGTGAGGACCTAAATGTGTTTAAATCAAATCGGACCTATTAGACATCTAGCAAATAATAAAACAAGTGATATCAAGAAAACTACTATAGTGGTTTGGGTAACAGAGTATCATTCTTGCTGTAGAGAGTAATTTTTAGATGGAAAAGAAAGGAACTCCCTGTACTGGAGAGGGTTTCGAGACTATTGCTCCTGTCCATAAGTGAAGATCCAGTTGTTCCAAGCACAGCCTGTGAGCTGAGAAGCTTGTGAAAGTTCACAGATAGGAAAGATGGAAATTCAGATGCAAGAAGCAAGTTTAGATACCAATGGGAAGCAGGGCACAGAATGCTCAAGTCCACCCGCCTCCTCTCAGGCAAAAGGGGTGCTAAGAATATGAACTCAAATTTTATATTTAGCCTAGACTTCAGATTCTTCAAAAGCATGCACAATGTGACACGCTCTATCTCAGCCCTCCTTAGGAATTATGATGCAAGACAGCAAAGTAAGGGAAATTTTGATTACCAAACAACCCCAGTGTCCCTGGTAAAGACACTACCCCACTCACACAACCTTTGACTTCCAAATGGCACATGGCACCACTCCCTCAACCTATGATCTTTAAATCTTCTGCTCCTAAGCACAAAAGAAGGGGAATACTGGCTAGGGAAAGGGTTGTTGTTCAAAAAATCACTATTAAATGGAACAAGTTGGTTCAGAATAGCAGACAGTAGGAAAATCTGGCAAGGAAGGGAGAGAGGGAGAGCCAGGAAACAGACACAAAGGCAAGCAGCAGGGGAATCTATAAGACACTGTAAATCGCTGAAATGAACAATGAATGCTCCCAGATCTTCCAAGTTTAAACAGAAAGGAATTTTAGATGTTTGTGTAATGGTAACTAATTCACCACTTTAAGCACCGTGTGTTTCTATAAAACAGAGTAAGTGTTAGGGCTGATTCTAGTGTGTGGGCCAGCATTAAGGCCACAGAATTGAAGGGTGATTTGAATTTGACCACATGTATATTCCTTTATCCTTCTGACATGTGTATACTTTCATTAAGCTTAAAATTCCTGCCACAAAAATAGAAGTCTATTGAGACAAACAAGGTTTTTGTTTTTGTTTTTAATAAAGACCAAAGCTGCTCCAACTAGTGATTTACATGCTAATGTGAATTACTTCAGTCAGGTTCTTTTCCTAATTCTTATCCAACTGAGGGAGCCCTTTCTTTGCCTGCTCCTTCCTGATGGCAGGCTAGTTGTATAGTTAATGCCTAGATTTAAGGGTTCCATTGTCTGGGCTAAGATCCCATGTTCCTTGGACCTCTTACCAGGTAGCTGTATATTATCAATTTATAAAATAAGAATGCTATTATCTACCTTCTCTAGCATTTGACAAGGGAATTATACACATCTGCTATTGTAATTACAAGACAGATCATGGAAGAGAGACCTTAAACAAAGAGATATAATCTATTTTTACCTATTAAAATATATAATAGCACCAAATAATGATAGCAGTGACGAGATCAAATAGCATTTTAATAGGTCACTATTTCAGCATGTACATTAGCTTGATTATTTTTTAAAAAGCAATTGGATGAAATCTATTCAAGAGACATAACAATTCTCATATCTTTAACCCTAAAACAGCACTTTTTAGAATTTAACACAAGAAAACATTCAAAAAAGGTAAACAAAGTCTTGCAAATAATAAAATTCTCTGTGGAATTATTCATGATAATAAAGGAGAGAGATAAAAATGTTTTTAATATCAACAGCTACAAAAAATTCTGGTACAGTAGAATGTTATGGAACCATTAAATATATTTTTAAAAAGATAATTAATAGTGTATTCATATAAAATATATATTTTAATACCAAGTTAAAAAACTATAGAATAAATTCTGAAATCATAGTGAGTCTACTATTATAAATACTCTTTTTCTCTCTCTATACCATACTAAAAAATTCAACAAGAGAAATATCAAAATGATGAGTGATTTTCCTTTGTAGGTGACAGGCAGCTAATAAGTAATTTTTACTTTTCTATGATTTTCTAATTATTTTTCAAATGATTATGTGTTGCTTTTTAAAAACTGAACATTATTAAAATGGGTTTAAATGATCTGTATTGTCTTATGCTACTTACATAAGTAGCACTAAAAATAGAAGAAAATATGGTATATATAATAAAGATTACATAGGCTATGAATAACTGCTTTAAGAATCTCTGTTATTTCCTCTGTTTGGCTGGAGAATCTATAAAGGTAGCAGAAACCCTGCTTGGATCTTTGAATGACATAAAGACTGGCCCTGAGAAGTCTGAAGTCTTAATTCTCAAATAAAATCTGGACAGGATTAAATTATATTTATACCAGCAGGAGTATAAGAACTTCCATCACCACCAGGCAACTTGGCCACCACTACAAACCACTGCAAGCATAATCTATTCTTCACTGGTTGCACAGTGCAGGGCAAACGGTAGGTCCAGTTGAGCATTAGAGGGTATTTCTGTGGAAGAGTTTGGAAGGCAGCTCAGGATATTCTTTAGGAGCTTCACTTTGGACGCATGTATGGGGGACCAGTGTCCTCCCAAATGCTTGTGATCCCAGGTCCTGGAGGCCCAAGTTGAGCCATCCTGAAAGGGGTGCACTATATAATACAAGAAAATGAGAGGCTTTAGGCTGCCTGGCTCTCTCTAGCAGCTTCTAAGCTGGCTTCTCTTCCACTTTTGCCCCCTGCCGTCTGTTCTCTGCACAGCATCCACAATATTTTGAAAATACAAATACTATATTCCAAGGCCCTGATGCACCCTGTACCCACTCTGCCTACCGATCTGCCATTCTGAGCTTTGGCCTTTGCCAGGCCCACTGCTGCTCCCCGTGCCCCAAGGCTTACTGTGCTGGACCAGCTTTTATATCAGTACTGCCCCCTCCTCCTCCATGGCTGCTTACTCACCTCAAGCAGTTCTCTGCCCAATGTCACTGCTCAGGCAGGGCTCCTGTGAAAACAGACTCTGAAGCCACAACCTTCTTCCATCGTATTCTGTACTCTATTCATGTTTTATTTTACTTTATTTTGCTTTTGTAACACACATCCCTAGCTGAAATTATTTTTACTCTTGTGGATAGGTTCACTGCACAAATACAAAATGTGAACACAGAGACTGACTGCACATTTTTTCCCTAGTACTTTCTAGGGTACACTGGGGTCTGGGATTTGGTCTCTTCTCCCAATTAACCAAATGTAGTCCTTTCAAGCAGGTCTGCCACTCAGAAGCACATTTTTTCTCTCTTTCTTCCTTTCTGGAATTGTGTCCCTCTTCTTTCTGCACTGATTTAGAAAAAGAATTGCATTTCTGGGCTTATGATCACCTCTGCAATGATGTTTCTGCCCTCTGTACACAGCAGGTAGTGTCCTCTTCCTGGTGAGAACCAAGCCACCACATGATTTCTGAGGCCACCTCCATGTCCCTCCCAGACAGATTGCAGATGGTGGCCAGGTATGGTGATCATAGCTGCAGATGACAGCCAGATGCAGCAGCACGTATAGGGAAGAAAGCTGCCTGGAATGAGATGTGGTGACCACA
Organism: Dolichotis patagonum; assembly: GCA_004027295.1. Taxonomy (NCBI): domain Eukaryota; kingdom Metazoa; phylum Chordata; class Mammalia; order Rodentia; family Caviidae; genus Dolichotis; species Dolichotis patagonum. Next base: position 129,783 of record PVJX010000515.1, on the reverse strand, counting down.
GTGGGGACAGTTATTTATAAATACCTGGCTCTTCACTGCTGAGGTTATCTGTGTCATATTCCCCTAAAGGTTCTCAACAGGAAAGAAAACAGACATTTTTCAGAAAAGAACACAATTATTTTTTCTTGGAGAGAGAGAGAGAGAGAGAGAGAGAGGACATAATTATCTTACTCTTAAGAAAAACTAACAAAGGGAAAAGGAATCAGAGGACAAGACAAAAGGTAGAAGACCTAAGAGCAGCCACAATGCCACCCTTCAATGAGTGACTTGAAAGGGTCCTCCACTGTAATCAACAGGAAGACTTTTCACACTTTTGAGACCCATGGAACCCTTACTCACCAATGCATCTGCAACTCTAGGGCAGGGTCTGGACACTGCAGTGCTTTGAGGAATCTTCAGGGGATACTTAGTGCCAGGATATTATGATCTGATTTTTGCTATGCTTCCTATGCCATGCCATGCCATGCCATGCCATGCCATGCCATGCTATGCTATGCATGGCAACCAGACTATGGGTAGACACCACTAATATTATACTCATTTTTATACAAATATTTTGTACATAAGATGCTCCAACTAGCATCCTGGCTGACAGTACCAGCTGATTGAACAGTAACTCCGGAGCCTGAGATCCTGGGCATTATGTGTTACTGCCTCCGTAAAGAGGGGTCTTTAAGCCAGGGATTTATGAAAGACCAAGAGCTCAGAGCAAAGTTACTGCCATGAATTATCTCTTACACTGATCAGGCTTTCCCTTTGGCTGGAGAGTAACAGAGGCACTGTTCATCCACTTACTTGACAAGAACTTTTAAATATTAAGCACAGAATACAGGCTGGGCACAAGTTGTGGAGGATTCACTTTACCTCTTTAAAGTTAGGCATCGTGATAGTGATAATGAGAGTAATGAAATAAACACAAGCTCCCATTTCTTGTGTGTGCTTGTCATTTTATATATCACATCTTGCCTTCCTTAATACTATTTGATAAACTCAAGGAAGCTAAGTGACTTGCCCAAACTCACACAGTCAAAATAGGAAATGCTGAATGAGGAACCATTCTGACTCTTGCTGGACAGATGTCCTATAGAAGTGCTCCACTGGAATCAACTGGAAGACTTCTCAAACTTTTAAGGCCCAGCATCTCCTAAGTTTCCCTGTCTTTCAACTCGTATAGCCAACTCAAGGTTTCTTTGGGTAGAATTTTCATCATTCCCTAAAAGGACTGAAATCCTTGGCTATGAACTCTGCTGACCTTTAGAGGGGCAGAGAGCAGTGACCTAGAGCCCCACACACCCTCATCATGGTCTAGCCCCAGTTATGGCATGTGAACTCCCTGTGGGCCTTCATTAGGTAGGGGCTGTATAATTCTTCAGCAGGGGGTCGATAAAAAAGCAATTTTTTCATTTGGTCTCTCTGAGGACCTCCATTGTACAAGCCTGAAGAGGCAGCCCACATATGTGGTGGACTCTGAGGTCAATAAAAAGCTTTAGAATGCTTCAGAATTGAGTGGGAAATATTCTCATTATAACATTAGAGAAATTGTAAAAATAAATCAATAAAGTAATGGGATATAACATGGAACATGCCCTTTAGCCAGACACTGTGGTCCTACCCACATTGAGTCACTAGATTCCACACTGTGTAGGTGCATAGAGTTAGTCCCCGAAGGTGCAGCCAAGAGACCCAAGGGGATGAGAAGCAATGAGTGTGAGGTGGGACAGGTCTCTGTGCATGGTAAACATCCAAGATTAGTTTATCCACAAAACCAAGACAATATGGGAACTTTGTGAGTAATGCACGGCTGGTTGTTTTTGTTTCTTTCGGTTTATTAGGTTTTTTTGGGATCCCCTTCTCCAAAGGAATAGTTAATACTAAATTTTAATAAAACACTTATGGAATCATTTCCAATCAGGAGCAAAGCATTGTCTAGAATTCTATGATATCTGAATCTTTTTAGCTACTAAAAAGAAATACGATTTTATTTCTCCTCTATACAATTAGGCTAACTGTGTGCATTCCATTGTGATCTCAAAAGAATCTTGGCTTGTGTTTTGGATAAGGATATTTTCCATTCCCTCCTTCAAACTGTAATGTTAGAGGTCCTGGGTACATGTTGTATGGTGATGTACTTGCAGAAAGAAAATAATAAATAGACTCTGTCCTTACAGAGTTTGTAGATGATGATAAATGATAAGCAATACATTTCACAAAAGCTTTGGGAACAGCAGGTTGAGTCTGAAATTACTAAATCAGACAGGGCATGGATAATACCAGTATAAAGAGGGAGGCATTCATTTTCCCTAGAATTGTTACCAAGTATTGACTATATACTAGGCACTTTACACTCCAGGTGTGCTAGGCTCCTTTGCACACACATTCAATTATACTTTCTCAGCAACGGTTATTCCTTGAAAACTGTCTCCCTCTCACCACCCTATTAACTCCCCAGACCCTGATAAAGCCCACAACAACCTTATTATATGTTTATGTGAGTGTTTGATAAACATCAGAAAGGCTTTACTTCTCAAGTAAATGAAAAACATCCAGATGCTATGGTTCGTTTATTGGAAATGATTTTTTTAAAAAGAGGAATTTTTTGAATTTAATCTTTTAACCTTCATTTTTTCCGTATGCCAAGTTTCCACTGTCCACCTCCCATTTCCTGAAGCAAACTATGTTTCCAGTGTGAAAAGGCAGTGTTTGCATCACCATTAGATGCAAATGAGTGTAATGCTTTATGCAATGACATGCAATCCTCAGGGTATTGGCACATTAAAAAAACTTCCTGCACTAGGAATACCTTATCTGTGATGAGTGGTAGTAACAACTGACACTTTCGTGTGAGTGTGTGTTAAAGGTAATTCGCATGTGCACACTGGGAGGTGGAGATGTTTTAGGTGAATTCAATCTCCTTGCAACTGGTTTCCTTCTGGCAAAAGCCTTCCGTCCTTTGGTTTAATTGCAAGTTATCAATGAAAAAGTTCTTACCCTAGTGACAATTTCATAGTGAGGAGAGGTCATCTCACGTCAACAGCTTCTTTCCAGGGAACAGACTGATGGATGTGGTCAACTAGGTTAAATTGCTTTGCCAGAACTTTTCAAAAAGAAGGGTTCCTTCATTTTAGCTACCAGTTTTCTCAAAAGTGGAGGTGATCACCAGTTTGAAGAGGGGCAAGAGGTGAGGGGCTATGAGTACTTGTAAAGTGTGCAGTATGTCACAGGTGAAGAGGATCCATCTTTCTTCCATCTAAAAACTTCACCTTTGGGAAATCAAAGAACAACAGCAAACATTTCACATTCTCCTTCCCAAGGGACTGAAGAATTTTAAGTCAGGCTCTTATTTTTAAATCCAAAGCATGAAGTGACATCTGTTCCAAGAGCTATTTCTCAGTTCAAATTCAGCAGTAGTTGCAGTGACTAATAAAACTGAGACCAGTAATGGGGAAACAAATAAGACTAAATGGCCTTAATAGAACAGCAACCATGACCTTTGAATTTCATTTGAATTCAAGCCATCATCTTAGTCAAATAAGATACTATGGGATGAATACTATTTTGCTAATATGATATATAGATCTCTAATATGAAGCTATACTTAGAAGTAAATTACAAATGTGCCATGGCTGATACATTTTATGCACATGTATTACAATATTTCATAATCAACTTGCAGTAATTTCTACTCTTTGACAGGGAGCAACAGAAAGAGACGGAGAGAGAGTGAAAAAGTATGACAAAGGATGTAAGATAAAAATGCAAATAATATATACAAGTGAACTAGAATATCAAATATTCCTAAGTCCAGTGTATTTGGATTTGAATTTTATAAGTATAACCATCAACATACTTTCTTATCAATTTTCTCATTTCAATGTACAAAATCTAGACTATATAAATTAAATTAAACTGACTAGAATAATTAATAAGCATAGTGGATTGAAAATACAATTAAGGCTTCTATGGTACATGCACACACACACATTCTGTGTGTCACACATTTTTAGCTGTATCTGTAGTCCTCCAGAAGCAAACATTTTCATGAACAGAATATGGCCAACTGAATTTTATTTTCCAGTACACTGATCTTTGCCTAAAGCTACCAGTTCTGCTGATGACATTGAACATCTCAAATGTCAGGGTTTTGTAGATACGGAATTCCTTCACTAGGAACTGTTCAGCTTTCCCTTCTGCCTTCTTGAAGGTAGGAGATTCTGAGATAGAATCTCCCTGAAACCAACACATTTTCCAACCAAAGAGTAAGAGAATGCAACCAAAAAGTGAAACCTTTGAATTTAATTTACTTAGCTAAATGCTTACAGACAGTTTTGATAGTCTTTGCAGTCCTCAAATCTTTTATGCACATCCACAAAGTTCTTCTGAATTTGTACAGAAGCAGCATCTATGCAGAGCAGAGCAAGAAAGAAATTTCCTCTTTGTAGAGAAATAGATGTTGTTTCTGTGTGATTAAAGGTGGGGCAGAGGGAGGAGCTTGGGTGAAACCTCACTTTGGAAGAGCAGGATTTCCTGGGAGGGCTTTTGTAGATGTGGCTGAAGAAGACCAGCCAGGGTGGACTAGGGCTGAAGACAGAGCAGCTTCCTGGGAATAGAGTGCAGAGCACTGGCTGATGAGGCAGAGAGAAACCAGGGGCAGTGGCAGTCTGATAGGTGCTCAAGCCCAGTTTTCAGTGACTGCTATTTCAGTTTACAATCAGCACATCTTCAATACAGTAATTTGAGAAATAAAAGGGGAAGCCGGGGATTTAGCTCAGTGGCATAAGCACCTGCCTGGCAAGCACAAGGTCATGAGTTAGATCCCTGGCATAAATAAATAAATAAATAAATAAATAGCTTGCATTCAAAAATAATAAATAAAAGGGGAAAGGCAGAGGGACAGCAAGCTTCACGTTATTGTCAGGTAATTTTAGCCCTAGGCAATGACCCTTGGAGGGTGGGAAATTCACAGGGAATGTGGGGATCCCAGAACACGAAGACATGCTGTCACTTCCTCCCCACTGGAGATGTGCACTCAGCTGGGGCCTGCAGGTGTCCCCTGGAATGGGAAGATGTTAATGATTAAGTCTTAATGAGATTTTCTGATAGAGAAACAGTTGGACCAGAAAGAGTTTTCTGAAGGCAATTTCATTCAGTTCCAAAACTATTCACTGAATGCCCATGGTATGAAAACCCCACTCTAGACCAGGGTGGAGAACAGAATTATAGGCATTGCTTTGTTTTCAAGGGTGGTCAGATGCTAGGGAAGATGAGACAGGTGCAGCACACCGAACAGGGCAAGGTTGGTTCTGGCAAAGGACATGAGAAAAGCCAGGATGTTCCTTACGGGGAGAGATAAGGACAGAAAGAAGAGGGATTGATGGATTGACTTCTCCCAAAGTGAATTTGCAAGTGGAAAGGACCTTTTGGTAGGGAGTATAGGGATGCAGATGCCCCCAGCCCAAGGTACAAAGTTACACGTAAGTCACAGAACAATCCCCCGTTACTGGCACCAGTGAATAGGGCCCGTGTATTCTCCTGAGAAGGGACAGACACTGCCCCTGTGGGTAAAAACAAATTCTTGATTGGGAGATGATAATAAAGCTTCAGCATTAGAATGGTTTGCAGCATGCCAGAGGTTCAATCCCCATGAGTAGACATACAGCATATCTATAAAAATAAATTTAATATCAAAGGCGATCTCTCACCCTATGTAAAGATCAAGTCAAAATGGTTCAAAGACATTAATGTAAGATCTGAATATTTGAAACTCCTAGAGAAAAACATAGGGAAACAAGATATATATACATAAATTTCCTGAAGCAGAAATAGCTCCAGAAATTATAGCAAGTATTGACAAATGGAATTAGATAAAATTATAAAAATCTGTACAGCAAAGGAAATAATTTACAGAATAAGGAGAGTATCTACCGAATGCAAGAAAATCTTGGTCAGCTACTCCTTCAACAGAGAATTAATTATTATAATAAATAAAGAACTCAAAAAATTCAACATCAAAAGAAGTAATGCAATCAACAAGTGGGCAAATGAACTTGTTCAAAAGAAGTACTAATCTTCAGTAATTATGTGAAAAAAATATTTCAACATTTTTAGCCATTGGGGAAAAGAAAGTCAAAATTGCATTGAAATTTGTTTCCTACCCCAAGTAGAACAGTTTGCTAGAGGAATGCAAGAAATAATAAATACCAATGAAGATGCAGGAAAAAGAAATCGTTAAGTATTATTGGTGGGAATGTAAATTACTATAGTTACTATTTAAATCAGTTATGGAAGTTCATGAAAAATCTAAAGAGAGCTACCATATGATTTAGCTATATCCCTCTTCAATACATAACAAAGGAATTAAGACAGCACACTCCAGAGATATCTTCATACTTATGTTTATCATGACACAACTAACGATAGTCAAGATATGGAATGAGTTTAGATGCTTATCAATGGGTAAATGGATACAGAAAATGTGGTGCATATACACAATGGAGGTTTATTCAGGTAAGAAGAAGAACAAAATCCTGTCATTTGCAGGAAAATGGATGGATCTGGAAGATATCATGTTAAGCGAAATAAATTACATTCAGAAAGACAGTGATTTCTTGGTTTTTTTCTCATATGTGGAATTGAGGAAAAAATATGACATGAACATAGAAGGAAGACCATTAGAAAAGAAGAAGAGAATCTGGGGATGTGGAAGTGTAGGGCCCTGGAGGGAAAGAGGGACTGGAATGATAAAAGTATATGTTATGCATTATGAAGACGTGGTAAAATCCATCATTCTGTATACTTAATATGCACAAATAAAATTATTAACAGGCCAATGATGATTAGGAAACAAAAATTTTAAAAGGTTCCTTAGTGAAAGGTCAACATTGTGACATAAAAATTGAGACAAAATGGGTATAGTTTTTTCCCAGGACAGCTGCTTCTGTCTCTCAAAGACCCTGAAGATGAACCCAAGGCAACACCACAGACTCTGGCAGGGAAGGTGGTCCCACCAGAGTCCTACCTGTTGCTGGGAAGAGACTTGCTTTCCCTTGCTCTCCCTTCTCTCCAGGATCCAAAGGCCAGGCATAGACAAGGGGTTACAGAGCAGGAAGATGGGGTGAAAGAGAGCAGCGCCAAGATCCTACCATCTCCAGTGTCTCCCTCATTGAAAATAGGTCACAGATTTACATTTCTTGTATTTATTTTTAATAGTGCCTTTTAGAAGCTCGACACTCTCTATTAAAAATGAATGATGTCTTTAATAGTTTATTTTAATTCCAAATTACAAAGGCAGTATGTATTCATTATGGAAATTTGGAAAATGCAGATAAGACAAAAGAAAACATTAAACTCATACATACACACATAATCCCACCATCCCAAAGTGAACACTTTATGACCCAGTGGTATTTTCCTTAAGCAAGGAATAGGCGATAAGGTAACTACAAATCATAGGTAGCTACCGAACACATAAAATGTGGCCGGGAGAACTGAGATATACTGTCAGAGTAAAAATGTACAGTGGATTTTGAAGACTTGGTATAAAAATGGAAATATTAATTTTATACTGATTGCATGTAGAATAATATATTGGATATACTGGGTTAAATGATGTACTATATATTATTAAAATAATCTCATCTATTTCCTTTGACTTTTTAAACTTGACTGCCATAAAATTTTAATATATGTATATGGCTTGCACTTTATTTCTATTAGACAGTGGTGGTCTAGACTTTGACCATGACCTATGTGCCTTAAAAATAAATACTATAGTAAAATCTTCTGCAGTTTCTTTTCTGCTTACTATAAGCTGGATGTCTTGCTGTAGCTATAAACATTCATTTATGTTTAAAGCAAATGTTTAAATGCCAGCTAATGCCAAATCATATGGATAAACTTACTCCCCTATGGGTGGATAAAGGGTTACCTGTCATAACTCTTACTCCAATGCGCCGATGAGCATATAGTTAACCAAGTTTTGTACACAAAGCTTTCACAGCAGTGTGAAGGAAAGGAACTAGCAGCCTTTTAAGTCCAGACAATTCTTAGTTCTGATGAAGTTTCAGACTTTAACCAGTTGTTTAATATTATACAAGTCCTACCTCTCCTTGCAACCTCATTGTCTAGAAAGGAACAATCTCTATTGTTCTAAAACTTTTGGGAAAAAAATTAGCTTTATTATTGTTTGGGACTCATTGGAGACATTTGGTAAATACTTGCTAATATCACTAACATTATAAATAAAATATTAAAAATAGCGTGGTCAAAATACGAATTTTGCCTAATCAGCATCATAGTAAGTAAAACTTTAAAACAGTACAGAATTTAACATATTTTTAAAGGTTGAGCTACCAGTGTCTGAATTAAAATCAGAAATGTCTAGGGAGAGTGTACAATAACTATTGACCATGTTCTTGTTAAGAAATATTCATCTATTTCAAAACAAAACCACCCATCCCTGACTTCCAGTCCTTTACTTCTCCTTCAACTCTGAGTAAAATGCACCATGAGGTACTATTGTAACTATGGGTATTGATCTCCCTGGAACATAATGCCTGTAATTTAGTTTGGGGTTAATGATAATTACAAAACTGAACTGTAAATGTCTGTCAGACTTAGATTTGAATGACCCTTTTGTCTATCAGCAGCCAGGGATGAGTGGCAGCATTATTTCTGTTTTTGTTTTCGTAAGAAGAAACACAGAGGATTAGACCCCCAGGAACTTTCAGAAACTCCAACAGCATGCTAACATGGTGAGATAAATAGGAAAATGGCACTAGACTGGGTATGGGTTGAAAATGCAGATGAAAAAAGAGAGTCTAGAGGTGATTTCAGAGACACTACAGGGTTTGATCCAGCCAGTGATACCTTAGCAATGGAGACTGGTTTACGCAATGAAAGAAATGTGAAAGTAATCCCATAAACTCAATTAACTTTGGGATGCCCAGGGTTGGTCTTGCTCCTGGATGAATGATCCAAGGCAGAGGCTAAAGACAAACACATCAGGAACATCCTTACATGTTGATCCACCCTATTAGTCCTCGAAGTCAAGAAGTTTCTGTGGGGAATCCTCATTCTTCTAGCAATGAACTATGCAATTTTAGACCAATTATGTAACCTCTTGACTCATCAGCCTCCCTCTTGCCAAAGGAGGGGGACAGAGGGTTGATGGGAAAATTAAAATAACTAGTGGAAGTCAAGGACTTGCTGAATAAGTCATCATGGCACCCAAAGTAGAGTGAGCTCTCAAAAATGATACGAGATCTAGTGGCTTCTACTACAAAGACTTGTGACATCTTTTCATTTGCTATCACAGATCTTAAAATTTCCCTTTCCTATTAGATTAAAGTACCCTTCAGATTCAAGCCCCAAATAAAAAAAAAAAAATCACAGCTTTCAATATGCATTTTCAAGAGCTCTTATGCAAATTCTGGACTCACTGTTGGAGACACAGGGTAAGACTCCTTGCCCCATTGGTTGACACTCACAGTCATCAGTAAGTAGCATAAATCAGGAGAGCATCTTCACAAGTATGCACACATTACCATGCAGTGGTGGAGGAGGGGCATCAAGTTACCAAGGTGCAGGGCAGTGGGAGATGATGCCAAAACCAAGGCAAAACAGGCCATGTGAAGTTGGCTACAGATAAAAAGGCAGCAGGAGATGAGGATATTCACACAGAGGGAGTTGCCTGAGGAAACTTAGAGATGGAAGTACAGCTACAGTTTCACATTGTTAGAAGGCAAACAATGGTAAGGATGAAAGCTGTGAATGTAGGCAGAGATCTTGAAGACTCTCTGGGAATTCAGACTCACCCTGAGGACAATAAGGAGTTGTGAATTTGGGAATTCAGAGAGCACCAAGCAAACCAGCTGCAGTAAAAGAATGAACCAGAAACCAGAGCCAGATACATTCTACTGCCAGTCCTGATGTCTCTGACATCAACATGAGCTTCTGAACACTGCAGAACTAAACGAATGAGCTGTCTGATTGGCTCACAGGAGTCCACTGCTGCATGGTGAAGCATTCAAGAGTCACACTTTTCTTAGACTCTGATTCTCTCAAACAATAGAGGAGAACAGACTGCACTCAGTAGAGCTGTCACATTGCAAACTAATTGACCTGCACATATTTGCTGATTCCAGAGACACTGTAGTTAAGAAATGAGAAGGCAAATGAAGAAGAAAAGAAAGATGTAGAGCAATTATTTAACCATAATAATTTCAAATGTATTATGATTTATAAAATTTACAGAATGTGTAATTTACCCAAACACAGATTTGTTGATGTCCTAAGATTATAGCTTCATCAGATATGGGAAAGCATTTCAGATTTGACACTATGTAAGTTAGAGCATGCACATGCACACGCACGCACACATGCTCACACACACACAGACACTTAATGCCATCTAAAATGGAAAAGATAATAGCTAGCCTAACTGCTTTCTGATTGGCTCTCCAACACGGAGAAAGGCTATGAAGGGAACTGGCACCTTTGGGATGGTTGGCATCATCAGGAAGCACAGGAGGGAACTGAAGAGCACAGATCATGTCCAAAGAATCCCCCAATGCCAACAGACTGCCGTTATATAAAATGGTGCCTTCCCTTTGCCTCCAGTTTTTAATAAGAAGACAGAGATCTAAATGTTCATGTAAAATCTCCTGATGTCTTTGTGTTGACAACCAATTTAAATGTGAAGCAGCGAGAAGACTATAAAGCCCGAAAAGACCTCCAGACTACCAGTCTGAAACCTCTAATGCGGCCAAATAAATATAACACTTTTTCTTGCAATTAGCAAATACAAGGTAGTGTTTTTTAGGCTGCTTGTGAATTACTGGCAAGCCAATGGAAAGAAAGTTTGAAATTAAGAATTTTAAATGAACAAGAGAATGAATGAATATATTGTAAAGTAAATAAATAAATTCCACTCAAAGATCCCTTTTTGGAAGAGTATTATTTAAGAAATTGAAATTGTCATATCTTGCCTCAACCAACTATTCTGAGATAGGAAACAAATCCTTTTCCTTCCTGTCCTAAATGCCAATTCCAATAGCCCTGTTTGCAGTGTGCTGGAGAATCTGTCCTCTTCTCCAGCTCCTCATTGCCAGGATCTTGTAAAGAGGGCATTTTCCTTCAAGAGCCTCTTCAACAATCACTCTGTGTTCCACTGTTGGTGGGAATGTAAATCAGCACAACCATTGTGAGAAACAACATAAAACTTCCTCAGAAAGTTTAAACATAGAGCAATCCTACTTCTGGGGCATATCCAAAGGAAATGGAATTGGTATGTCAAGAGGATATCTGCAATTCCATGTTCATTGTGGTATTATTCATATTAACCAACATATGAAATCAAGCTAGATGGATGAGTGGATAAGAAAATCTGGGATGTAGACATGATAAAAATACTATTTCAACTTTAAAATGGAGATGAACCTCACTTGGGATGAACCCAGAGTACATTACATTGAATGAAATAAACTAAGCACACAGGTTTCTCAGAATCTCATTTATATGGGGAATCCTAAAAAAATAGGCTTACAGAGAAGTAGGATAGTGGGTACTAGGGGCTGGGCGGGGCTGAGCGTGATGGACATGCTGGTCAATGTATGTAACCTTTCATTTAGGTAAGAGGAATAATTTCAAGGGATGTACTGCAAAATATGGTGACTATAGATAGCAATATATAAATGTGTCCCTATAAAATACTGAAAATAGATTTTAAGTCCTTTCACCACAATAAATGTGACGTAATTCATATTGGTACCTTCATATAGCCATTCCAAAAAGAAATATATACTTCAGAATATCATGCTATGCATGATAAGCAGTTTTTTGTGTTCCTTAAAACAATAAATAATGTTTTTAAACAAATCACCCAGTGTTCTAGATTCTGCAAAGGAAGAAGAAGCAGAATAACTGGCGCATCAACTTTCTTGATGCAGTGGTTCTTTGTGACATAGGAGGTCACACACACCGTGAGACCTTCCTCTTCTTTCATATGCAATGCTGCACACGTGGGTGGAAACTTCTGAGATTTCCTTGTGATGGCTCCTCAAAACTCTAATGGCAAGACATCTTCCCCAAACACCTGGCCAGAGTCTGCTGAATACTCTGTGCCCCCTGGAGAATGGAATCTGGATCTTTATCTTTGGGCATTTGGCATATTTGAAAGGAGGAGGGGAAGTAAATCCCAGTGGCCAGAGCAGGAGCTCAGGGGATGGAGTAGTTGCTGTCAGTGAGACAGGAAGAAAGGCTTGTTGGAGACAACGCAGGACAAAATGGATGATGGATGACACCACTGAGAGGGTTTTAGAATATTCATTCACTCTGGTGACACCCAGGACCACATGTGAACAGTTAGTTTCAGCATCCCAAGTTTACAGCCGGGACGGACAACTTATATCTTGCTCTATATTTGGATTTCCCTCTGGATAGCTAATCTACAACCATCAACTAGTGAAATTACACTTTGCCTACACTTGCATGTTTTAATTTTAAAAATAAAATATCTCCTTAAAAAGACAATATAACAGAAATGACATAAAAAGAATTTCTCCAGAATAAAAACAGTCTATCCCAAAAAAAGTATAGTAGGGAAAGTAGAGTGGGTAGAAAACTTTAATAATTACTATTGTAAAACAAAAAGCTTCGATTATTTTTCCCCAACATGGCAATTGGGAAGGATTTTTATAATGCTAATCTTGATGATTAAAGGACAGTGGCGGGTGTGAATTGGTTTAACCTTTCTGAAAAGACAATTTAACAATGTGTATCAAAAGGCTTCAAAATTTGCATAACCCTTAGTCTTGCATTTCTGCTCCTGCGAACTGTTTCCAAGCACAGGAATGGGCATGCTGAGGACACAGAGGCAACACTGACTATCACTGTGGGCTTGTGACAGAGGCAACCAGAGATAACTTCAGAGGAGGCTCCACATCTGGACTGAGCAAAACAAAACTAAAACTAAAAAAATCTGGTACCAATTTGATTTTTATTCTTCAGACCTTACCATTTTCTCACTGCTCTACTTATTTTTGTAGAAATAATCTTTATGATGAAGGAGCCTTTTCATAATATGTGGCTATATTAAAAACTACAAAGCATATAAGCAGTTGATGCAGACTGGAGAGAGAGAGAGAGAGAGAAAGAGAGAGAGAGAGAGAGAGAGAGAGAGAGAGAGAGAGAGAGAGAGAGAGTCAGATGTAAACTTGAAAACTCTTTCTCCATAGGGATCTCAGTAATGCTGGCACACAGCTCCCCTTTCCATGGCCTTTGGGAATTCAGAGCTTTCCCCAGGTTTCAGCAGATTTTCAGGTGGCTTTTGTTCTTATTGCCTCCTCTGCCCTCCAGGCTCCTCCTCTCTTACATATTCTGTCTCCACTCTACCTCCTTCAGAGTCCATTGAAATAAAGAAAGGACGCAAAGGGAAAAGAATTGTAGGAGTAAAAAGAAATGAAAATAAATTCACCTCTGCCAAAAGCATTTACAAGCTACAGTCCCAGACTAGGGTCATACTAGATTACTCTCATTAGACTTCTGTCCTCTTCAGCTCTGATTCCTTTCTTTCCCTCTCCCATCCCTCTTCTCCCACTCTCTTGGTCTCTACAATTTCCTCCATTACACACAGCCATGCAGTACTCCCTGGCTCCCACTGCCACTTATGCAAAACCAAGCCTATCCTGGATTCCAGGATGAAGTGCCCTCCACAGAACAGGAGAGAGCTCTCTCTTCCTTCCTCCCCTGGAGACAGTAGGGGTGGTGATACCTAGCAATGCGGGACTCATTACATATAAATGTGTGATATGTATAGATTATAAATAGCTGATCACTCAACTGTTACTCACAAAGAGGATTGTTATAAATACCATTTTTCCTGAAACATCTATATGTAGATATATAGAAAAAAATAAAATTAGCTATAATGCTAATTCTGCATTATCTCCAGATGATGAATAGAAACTAATTTTAATTTTTTTCTTTGTGCTTATCTGCAGTATCCAAATTCACTACAATAATCTACTATTGCTTTTGCAAGATGGGGAATGGAAATCAAGTTAACTCTCTAGGGAAAAGAAAGGCCTTGTGCTGGAAAGGAGTTGACTCGGTAGCCTTGACAGGTGAGATGATCGATGGTGGTCAGGTGTTTGGTTGGCCACTCCTTGCGCAGCCAGCAGTCCTAGACGTGAAAGTTCCTGCTCCACCGCATGCTGCCTTTCCTTAAAAGGACTGGGAAAGCATGGCCCACCCTATGTACAAGCTCCCCTTCAAATGGACTCTGATGCCCACAGTGGGACACTCATGGCCACAGAAAGCCAAGGCTGAGGAAAGTTGCAGATGTTAACCTTTATGACCTGGAACAGGTGACATGAGAGGAGGGAGAGAAGGGATCTGGGGGGACAGCTGTGCCCCACATCCCATGGTCATGCTTTGCAGGCTTTCTATCTCACCCTCACTAAAAGCCTTGAGAGCACTTGTGTGATTCCCAGCAGGGGGAGTGAGACAGAGATTCAAGGCCTAACTCCATCTCCATCAGGCATGTGTGCCTGCAGCCTACTACATTCTCAAATCACAGCTTGTTCTTCCCTCCAGAACCACTTTTAAGAAAACATATATAAGCCAGGCATGGTGGCACCTGCCTATAATCCCCATACTCTGGGAGGTTGAGGCAAGAGGACAAGAGGATCGCAAGTTTGGAACCCAGCCTGGGCAATCTAGTGTAACTATCTCCAAATGAAAGAAAAAGCAAAGAAAGAAACTGTGAACAACATGTTTAAGAAAGGCTGGAAATGTAGCTCAGTATAAATTCCCTGGGTTTAATTTCTAGCACCACAAACCAAAAAACTAAAAACAAACAATTTACTCCTACAAAAAACCCTGGGCAGGCCTCCCAGAGCTTGCTCCCCATGGTGAGAACATACACTGACTTGCATTTAAAGAGGCTCCTGCTACCTGAATTCCACTCTAGTTCCTAACAGTAAATAGTCGCTAATGTACTCCTAAAGTTACTTCCATGTCAGGATGCACAATCATTTAAGTATAACCTGCAAAGCTTTTAGTTGCTTTTAACATAAAACCATTCAGATCCTATTTTATTGAAAGTGGTATGCCGTTAATTATATGGAAATAGATGAGTTATTATTATCATTATTATTGCTAATTTCAGCTAACACTTACTGAGCACTTATGTACCAGGAGCTCAACAGTTTTTATATTGGTCAATTATTAGTATGTGGTAGGTCATTTACAAAAGTATTTACTCCCGCCCACATTAACTGGTAGAGCATACTTGCTTCCCCACTTGTTGCCTTTGTGGGCATCTGTGCAACTTGATTTGGCAATGAATGGCAGCAGGTGGTTGCTGTGAGGTGGCCACAGGCTTGAAGATGGGTTCTCTTGAGTTTTGCCAGCAGGACAAGAACATTGCTGGGTTGGCCCACTGCTTCACAAACATGAATGGAGACACATAGAACAGAGATCCTTCAAAGCTGAGCCTTGGAATTTCACAGCAGACTGACCCATTGTGGTCAGTTGGTCTGTAGACAGAGAAGGGAGTCCAGCATAAAGTACATGGGCTAAACAAAATGATTACTGTTGCCTACCAATCAGAGTTCATGACTGTCATGTAGTAACATGTATGGCCCACTAAGGGGTTGTACTTATTCCTACTGTAAAAGGGTGAAACTGAGGCTTAGGGAGGTTACATAACTTGCTTGTCCAGTGGCGTACAGAAGCAGAGTTCTGTTCTGACTCTAGGAAACTTCATGCTGTAGCTCACTTGGATGAGTCAGTCAGCAGGTCACGGTACCTGCTGTTTGTGAAACAAGACGAGACTGTGGTGGAGGAGGGTAGTCACAAGGTGAAAATGGACAGAGACAAGACGGAGAGACTCAGAATGAGCAGGTAACGTACAGTCTCTGAGCAATATGTGGAGTTCTGATTCAATTCTGGTATAATGAAAAGCTAAGGAAAACTGTAGGTGAAAGAGTAAAATATCTAGGACAATTTCCATGATTGCTTTGTCTAAGAGAGAACAGGGATTGGCAATGCCTAGGAGAAAGATGCTTGACTTGGATTGGATTAGGGTGGAGGCTTCAGAGAAGCTGTGGAATGTTCCCAAATTGTTTCTTGAATTTAAAAGTACTTGATTTCCCCAGTTCTATATTAATCTTGACTTCATAAAGCTTGTGGAAAAAATTTACCAGCTTAAGTATCAAGCTAAATTATGAAAAATATCTCAAAATATTTGCTTAGAGTAAAAGTGAAAACACACTCAGCAGTTGTAGAATTAGTCATTCACCTAAGGTGGGTGATAATTTACGCCATACTTGTAGTCAGTTAAGACATGTATATTTATACTGCAATCTATACATTTTTTTTCAGGGATGAACTAATTGTGTTTGCTCGGTTGTTTCAAGTTGCTGTAGGTTGGTAG
This sequence comes from Dolichotis patagonum, assembly GCA_004027295.1. Classification (NCBI taxonomy): domain Eukaryota; kingdom Metazoa; phylum Chordata; class Mammalia; order Rodentia; family Caviidae; genus Dolichotis; species Dolichotis patagonum. Next base: position 113,348 of record PVJX010000515.1, on the reverse strand, counting down.
AATTGAGTTTCTATTTGCAAGACTATAGGGATTAAATTAGATAAACCCAAAGGGAAAGTAATTGGTACACTGTGAGCAATTGTATGAGTGTTTGAAGTACTGTCTGAACCACTGCGCAAGATTGATGGGCAGAACAGTCAACCTACAGTTTTATAAAACAAAGAATAAATATATCAACACAAAAACTCAACTAGACTCTGGCTCTGAGTATCCTTGAGCCAGAAAACAAACATTTTTTGGCAAATAGACAAAACAAAACTGTAAGACTTGTTGGGATTGTGCATTTGCTTAGGTCATACTCTAGCTTCCTAAGAGTTCTAAACCACATCCTTTCTTCTTTCTTTCCTTCCTTTCTTTCTTCCTTCCCCCTCCTTCTTTCTTTCCTTCCTTCTTGCCCTCCCTCTCTCCTTCCTTTATTTCCTTCCTTCTTTCTTTTCTTTTTGAATATGAGGTTATGTTTTGTCAATCGTAATGTTGCCTACTGGTCAGAAATTGGTGACCCAAACATCAGATTGACCCCATAGATATATTTGTTTTGACTCAAGTAACAGTTTGAAAGTTAAACTAGAAATCAAAATTTCAAGGGACAGGGTTCATCTAAAAATCAGGTTTTGAAAATGCTTTGAAGAAAATCAGAAAAAACATATTCCTGTATTATAAAAATGCCCTATGCCTGAGATCAGGTGCTGTCATGAAGGTAAATATGAGCTCCCCACATTGCCACTGAACCCACAACTCCCTACTGTGGCATGCAGTCAGGTGCCAACTAGTCTCATATTTGACAGTCTTGTCTTACATTGCCTCTCCTCTCCTCTCCTCTCCTCTCCTCTCCTCTCCTCTCCTCTCCTTTCCTTCCCTCTTATCTCCTCTCCTCTCCATTCTTCTCCTCTTCTCTCCTCTCCTCTCCACTCCTCTCCTCTTCTCTCTTTTTCTCTTCTCTCTCTTCTCTTTTCCTTTCCTCTCTTCATTCTTCTTTTCCCACAGAGCTATTTACCCTGTGCTGGAACCCATGATCCTCCTGCGTCAGCCTACCCACTGCTGGGATTGCAGGCATATGGTACATGTCCAGTTGATATGGAATTTCCTTACTATAGAGAAACATCTTTATCACTATCATGATCAAAAGTAGGACAATGAACACCACACTGAGAAAACCATGTGTTTTATAACCCAGACTTCCTACTGCAAGTGTGAAAGCATCTTAGGTCCTGGGCTTACTACCTCTAACCTGTACACAATTAATACTAGGAGACCATGGGGACTGGAAGAGACTCAGAGCAAGCCACGGATTTACAGGCTTATGTTGTAACATTGGTGAGAAATTCACTGTAACTTGAGCTCTAGCCTAATCCCATTGAGACCTAATGAAAGCTCCATTCTCCAATACCACTGCACACAAAAGTGACCACTGGCTCCAATTCCAGTGGAAGTATGCCAAAATTACAGTTCTACTTAAGGAAATTGAGCATGATTTTGCAACATGATGGCCAAACAAACTCAGCATAAGAAGAAATGACACAGACATGAGCTGAAGTGTTGGCCCAGGAAAAGGACCAGTGTTAGTCACAGGGACATATCTTGAGGGTTTGAAGGATCTGCTCCATGGCCCACAGTGTTCAAGATAAAGAGATTTTGAAGCTCAAAATGTACATAAGCTCAAGACGGAGTTTTTATCTTTGTTGGAGGGTTTGCATTTTCCTAAATCAGACACTGTAAAGTAGATGAAAGACACAATACCCTAAGTATTTATTTGCCTCATATTTTTCTCTAAAGATAATACCCCCAGATGACAGTTGCTATCTAAAATTGAGCTGGAAGGTGACCAAAAAACTGAAAAAAATATTTTATTACATAACGATTATTTTTAATCTTGTTGAGAACACAAAGACCACTTTGAAACATTGGTTAAAATGTTATGAACATTCTGTCCAAGGAAAAGTGTAACAGACATAGAATTTTAAATGTAACTTCAGAGATTTAAAAGAATCTCCTGAGCTCCTAAGAAATTAAGAGTTTTGTTCATTTGCAAGCCAAGAATGAGGCATGATTGTTAAGAATAAGGAGTGCAGAGTGTCCCATGGCTCAAACATATTCTGTGAACTTTTGAATCTGTTTCTTTACCTGTATAATAAGGAGAACATTGACCTAATCATTCGCAGGCTTATTGGAAGGATGAGTAGATGCGATTCATACAAAGTGCTTGCAGTCATTTCTGGAACATGATAAGAGGTCAATAAACATCTGATGAACATTCATTTTCTGATTTAATACTGGTGGTGTTACAAACTTCACAAAAATATTCCAGTGTATTTTATGTTAGCATCGCTAACATCTTAAATTAATGACAGTGATAATAAAGAGAATGCATTATTATATTACCTGTTTATATAAAAATGCTAGACTCAACATTCTGAAAATCAAAGTAATAAGAAATAAGAAAAGGATGAGAAAAAGAACCAAGAAGGAGGAAAAGGAAGATGGTAATACTAGGGCAGATGTGGCCATTTGCAGAATGCAGTTGGAAAGACATCACCCTAGCAAACAATTCACAGCCTCGCAACCAGCTGCCATAAACTCCATCTGGCTGGACTGTTCTTTGTTGATTCTACAGGTGACCCTTTGCTGCCCTGTTTAGCCAATTTTATCAGGTTACTGATCAGGCCAGTCATTTAGGTCACACATAGGGCCCAATTCTCCCTCAGAGAACTGGTCCAACTGGCTGCAGCAGTTCCCGTGGATGTGCATCAGGAGGTGGTGGCCTTCATCCTCTGAAGGACTACATGCTGAGCATCAGGCAGGTGCTGCTTCTGATGCTTTGTCTACACATTCCCAGCAATGTTCTAGCACCTTCCAGATTTGCCCTGCAATCTCTGCACCAAAAGAAGTTGACCCTTCATGGAGGACCAAGGCACGTTCAGAACAGGGTCAGAGGAAGCCTTCCAGCATTTTAGTCGCTCTTCTTAGGCATAGACATGAAAATCCTGCTCCTTGTCTGCATTGTAGCCACTTTTTTGCAACTTTCTGCCTCTATTTTGCAATTGTTTTTTAAAACAAACTTTCCCCCATCATTTTGTAATGAAGAAACTAAGGCATAAAAATGTGTATTTATTTGTCTAAAGTTATGCGGCTATCATGTGGCAAACATGACAGCTATCATCAGAGATGCCTGCCTTTCCTAAGACAATATGTCATGCTTTATATTAGACAGTTGTTTTTTCATGTACTTTACTCAGTTAGGCAAGCATGAATCTGAATTGTGGGTTAATATTTTTTTTAATCAGTCATTCATTGGTGATAAACTACTCATGCAACAGTAGTTTAATATTAAAAACTTGTTTTCCCATTCAAACTCAGGAGCTTAATTCTTTGAAATTGTCACCATTCATATAAACAAAATTAAACACATTTGGGGGGTAGCATGGTTTGATACCTACAGTAAGTGTGATAAAAAATTCAGTGAATGTTTAAATTTTAAAGATTTATTACAGTAAAATACACATTGTTATTAAGCCTCCTCAAATCCTACCACTAAGAATACTCTTGTCTTGTCTCGCTTGTCCTTCTTGCCACACTCTGAGGGAGTTCTGGAAGTTTCTTTGTTTGCTTTTGTTTTCTTTGTTTTTGAACTTCTTTAGTTGCACTGGTGTGGCTTCCTTGATATTCTGAATTGATTAAAAAACTTTTACCTTTCATGGTCATTTTGATTTTGGCCAAGAACCAGTTATTGAATGGAGTCAGATCTGGTGAAGAAAGTAGATGAGAGCACACCAGGGACCCGCCTTCCCTCTGAATGACACTTAGCAGCAACATTCACCATGTTTTTATCACAACTCATAAAGACACTCATGAAGGAAGACTTTCAGGAATGCTTCAGAGAGTGACAGCAATAGTAAAGGCACAGTGGCTCAAACCGAGCAGAAAGATTTTGTGGGGAATTTATGGCAATATATCTTTTAATATAATAAATCTTAAATATTTAAATATTGACTGTTTATTTTTATAACACCTCCTATATATCATGTAACATTTAAATTAGCTTAAGCAGTTCTTCATACACTTCTATTTCTTCATAATAAAAACAATCTACAATTACCACGGCCAAAACTGATGTTGGTACATGTGGCCTTATAAGTTGTAGAAAGAGTGAAATACTACATCGAGGTAAGAAACTTTGTGTGCTGTTAGTTTTAAAATATAAAGTAACATCAGTGTTTTCAGAAAAATACTGAAAATATCCAAAAATAGAAATCAGTATAATCAAAGAACCTACTTGCCTTTGGCCTTTAACATTTATCTTTAACACACCCTGTATGTATCAAGTGAAGATTATTCTGTAAACCATTAGAACTTCAGTTTTGTCATCTACAAATGTGGCTGATGTCAGTTATTTTATGAAAATCAAATGGTTTATATATGTAATATGGTTAGAATTGTACTTGTTATAGAATGCTCCAAAAATGTTTATGTTTACTATTCAATCATCTAATTTCAACAATTCTAAGAACTTGGAAACTTTATGACCACAAAAATATTAACCAATATTGAGAAATTTTCTCTTTTAGCATATTGAGCGGTATGGACTCAGCTTTATGTAGTATTTTCAAGTAGCAAGATGAATATAAATGATATTTATTTTCTTCCTACAAGCCACAGGCCCCATTTCCATTCTTAAATGAGTTACTGCTGATGCAAAGAAACATATGTACAACATCAGCAAATTCTAGTACACTAACTTCCTAAATCAAAGGTCTGAGGAGTAAAATAATCATCAAACATAAGACAAATGTGCTGTCACAGGCTTATCAGGGGCCGGCAGTGTCTTCAAGCCCCCCAAGGTTTTCTAGTCTCATCTTACTCTTACTCAAACCCTTAAAGGGCTCAATAGGCCACTTAACATTGGGCCACTAACATCTGGAGACCTCACTGGAGTGAATCCATATGTTCCTGAGGCCATCCCAACACGCACAGCCCTTGAATATTTGGTATAAATAGCCTTACATGTTTCAGGAGTGGAAAGAGAGGAAATGAAAATGGAAGAAATGAATACTCATAGTATTAGCACTTTGGAATATGAAGGGTGTTCCAAGTAGGAGGAAGACAGGGTCAACTTTCCTAAAGATGTATTGTTTCTCTCTTAGTTTTAAGGATGATGAAGGTTACATAGGAAAAACTGCCAGGTAAACAATCTGGGCAAAAGAAACAACCTGTGCAAAGGCCCTGTGTAGGTAAGCATCAGAATCTGTTTGAAGAGCTTAGAGAAAAGTGTTGTGTTGGGTCCAGACTGCAGAATTTACCTGTCAGTTTTACTTGGAGGTCTTACTTGGTTTTGAATTTGCTTATCTCCTTCAACTTTAGTCCAGTGATACATGTAGTGAAATATCAACTGTGGAAATGAGTTACAGTTTGTGTAGTATTTTGAGCAATTTTCAATTCATATTCAGAGTTTTATAAAAATTGGTCTGTGGTGTTATGATTGCTATTGTTATGTACAGACTACTCCATTAAGGGCAAGGCCAAAGAATTCTGCATTTTGTGATGACCCATATCAGTACTGAATAGCTGTGGAGGGAGAAAAGATAGAGGAACTTATGGTGCTTGCTGGTACCTCCTAGCCTAGCAGAGTATCTTCTGAGTGACAAGGCAGGAGCCCACATTCCCAGCAAGGGGAGCAAATCTTGTGGCAGTATCTGATGAGCTGGCTCATTCCACTGACATTTACTTTGGCTGCTGGGCAGTAGACCTAGGGTGCTTGCAAGACAGCTGGCTGCCCCCGAACCCATGTTGCTCCCCGTTTCTACATCCAGCTAATGTGTGATACCATAATTTGTTGCCTAGATAAAAAGAATAGCTCACTTCTTCCAGTGCCAGCTTATCCTAGTGCTAACCTTTCCAAACCACAGCCTCAAGAGGTCAGATCATCTATATCGAATTTACAAGGAATCCTGTATACAAGGGGCATTTTAGGAAAAGTGTACAGGATTCCAATGTGCTTCTAAGGAACCCAGTTTTTTTGTGGGAACACACCACTGCAGGAGACCTGTCTGCCTCATCATTGACTGCATTTTCAATGACTGTTGAATAATTCAAACCAAAATTCTGGTTCATGTGTAACTGAGGAATTTTTAAAAAGTTACTAAATTATTTCTAAGAGCCACATAGAAAAATAACTTTCTGGGAAGTTGACTACCATGTGTTATCTCACAGAGGATCCCTCTCCAATCTTGAGGTATCAGCTCACATGATGGTAATTACCAAAACAGATGGGAGAAAAGCCAATCGTAGGATCCTAAATGGCAGTGGAATATATGCATCTGGGAAATGTGGAGTGGAAAGAGGTTTGGCCAGATTGTACAACAGCTGAGAGAAACGGAGACCATGCTCCATGCAGTCTGAGACCCACCAAGAGAAGGTGAAGTGCTCCAGATAAAGTAGCAAGGGGGAATTGTGAATTATTCAGAGTTTTTCCTCTCTTTCTAACTGAGTCACAACAATATGATGTTAAATAGGTCCTCTTAATCCTGGACCACACTTAATATAGAGCCTCTGGATATCCCGTTAGAGATGTGAAACACATCCCTTGAATATTTCCTTTGAGTTTTGAAATACTAATTTTAAGCAGGGTAATGCTTAATGATAGTACTGTTTGGGTGTCCAAGATAAAACATAAATAAGAAAAAACACTCTAATTTGTAAAATGCCGAAGTCTCAGGTTCAGACATACTCTAACCAGGATCTTTTTTATGTGAAGAGCTGATATAACAAGATGACCACAGTCTCGCTAAATCACTCTAGTCACTAATCAGCTACAGTGCGATCAAGAAAATGCACCCTTTCTAATGAATATTGAAATTGGCTGTCATTAAGAGAGAACATTCTCAGGAGGCCAAGGAGACAGTGATCAATATTCATATGGGCCCACACTGCCTCATTGATCAATGCCTTCAAGTGTAAAAACTGGAATGGTGATAATAAAGCATTATTTTTAGTGCTGGCTGACACAGGACATTACTGAGATTTAAACATTTTTAAAATTTTTGATCAAGCTTTAATAAATAAATTGCTAGGAAGGAGAAAGAGATGGCCGATGTCCAGATCTGGAAAGAATGATGTCAAGAGAGGGCACAGCATCCTATTCATTTCCAAAAGGCTTGCTCATCACTAGACAGCTGTCTGTCAGTTTTGAGGACAAAAACAGCCCCTATTTCCAACTCAACATCATTGTGCATTATTTATAGTGGTAAAACCTCAGAGGCTCCAGGCTCATTGATGACCCTTAGCTCCTAGCTTCTCCTTGTTAGTTTATGGTGTCTGCCAGTTAGACACAAAGATTCTTCAGTCCAAATGTTCTGTCTCAGTATCCGCACATATTGTGCTTAGCAGTCTTCCAGATATTCATTTCCCTGCCCCTGGACATGCACCTTGCTCTGTACCGAGCCAAAAACATCACTCGGACATGCTCAGGGCTGGGTGAATTCTGTCAATCCTGAACAATTTGCTGACTCTTGTGACCTATCCTTTAAACGGAAAATGAAAATTCCTACCCCAGAACTCTCTTCACCTTTCTAAGGAACGTCAACCTTTTTACGCACTTTGAAAATATATGATGCCAAATGAATGTTTATTATTAGGGTGACTATCATCTATGTGTAGATTTATATGCCTCTTAAAGAACTTTCACTGCTTTACATTCTCCCTTCCACTGAAGCATGTCTTGCAAAGAAGAATTCCACCATGGTGCTTTGACTCGCTGAGCAAAAACTCATTAAACATTCCCTTTTTCGAACTGCAGTAGTAGAAATAAATTTCTTGGATCCAAGCTACAGCTATAAAAGCAAGTCTACAATAGATCTCTGAAAATGGAATTGGGAGATGTTTGTGAATAATTCTTATGGGATATATAAAATTTCTATCCATTAAATGCTATAAAACATCCATGTACCAAAAATGGAGTGGCTTGCTTTTTTTTGGAAATTGAAAATGAGTTTGAATGTACTCTATTACCCACTTCTGATTTCTCCATTCAGGACAGGTGTTCAGAAAGATTTGTTCAAATAGCAAGTCTCCCTTCCCCCTTGCTGTTATTTGCAATAGAAGACTTCATTTGTAAATGCTAAATACAATGTAGGACATGACATGCACATCCTTGGTTGAAAGTGAAAGCTTGGGGATACCCTCTTCTTTGTTGAGGAGGGGGCTTATTTCATAGGTAGCATCTTGCTCCCTAGATTGTATGGCAGAAGGATCTATCTTTTTCATTTTGTGGTTTTTCTGGTGCAGAGATAAAACCATAAACAAATACATCCCTTCTCCTACCATGATGTGTAATACACAGCACTAAACAGCTGGTTGTTAACCCATTGAGAAACTGGCACATTTGCCCTGCAAGGAAGATCACCCTTTCTCTAGCCTGAGATCATTTTGCCTGTAACACATGGGGATCTAAAGTACTTTTGCATGCCAGGATGTGACTGCCAATGTGACCCACATACCTGAAGAGGACAACAGATAGGAAAGCACACTTTTGTGAACAGAATCAAATGCAATGAAAATAAGATTAAGCATCCTTGCAAAGCAATTTCCACAATGCCCCCTTGCTATCCATAATGTAACTTCATCAAGTTGTTTCAGTTCTGCTGAAAATTGAAAAGTATCAAAACAAAATTAACCACATTCACATCTATCTGCTTAGGAGTAGTGGAGCCAGTCAAGATGGAAATTTGTCCATTGGCTAAACAGTCCGAGTAACTCCTGTTGAGCAGTGATTGACTTTTTGGCTAAGATCAGCAGAAATGAAGCTAGTGGTCAATTAGCTTTTCCCTTAATAGGATTGCATCGGGCAAAATAAACTAGAGAAAGGAGTTGAAAACTGTCATTTAATGAATTCCCAGATGTTGTCCTGTTTTCCTGAAACACACATCATAAATAAAAGAAGGGTTCAAAGTTCAAAAGGCTGCCACCTTGTGTGAAGGACACATTCCTTATGGAAATAGCAGAGAACAGATAAACAGCAGGTTATCTACAGTGCAGACCATAAAGGTATCCCCAAAATCATTCCACCAATTTGAACTTTAGAGCAAAGTAGACTTTGGAGAATTTTCACAATGATAGTAATAATAATTTCCTCCCACTGATCTCACTGAACAAGTGTTAATTGAGGGCATGCTATAGCCAAAGTATCAGGTTAATCATCAGAATTGCATTCATGAGTAACATGGACAAAGAGGAAAGAAAAACAAGCCACACTGTGATAAGAGTTTAGAAGCATGTGAGCAGGGCATTGTGACAAAGAATAAAGAAAGACTGGGATCACACTGGAAAGAGGTGACCTCTTAGCTGAGATAGAGCCAGCCTGGGAAGAATCAGAGCTGGTGAAATTTAAAAAAAAGTTTAGCAAAGTTAATAGTATCCAGGTTTTCAGAAGTCAATGGGTAGCAGGATGCATCCCCAGTATCCTCTGGAATGGGTGCTGTCAGATGGATGAAGCAGAAGCAGGAGGGACAGAAACAAACCAGAACTAATTGTAGTTATCTGGAAAGGGATCACAGCCCTAACTGGCATAGAGAAAAAAAGAGTGGTGACCTCTGAGGAATAAGGCAATGAAGATTTGATAGGACTTGCTAGCAACCTGTGGTAGGAAACTATTTTCATGTATTAATTCAGTCTTTGAAGTTACCCTACAAAGTAGAAATCTTGCAGTGCCAACGTGCCTACGTGTATGAGAAAGTATGTGCATTTTTACTATTTACTGAATATCTAGCAGTTTCCAAAACTAGATGCCTTACAAATATTAGCTGTAACAAACTCTGCATCACCCAAAGACATCAATAGCTCTTGCTCCTTTCACAAAAGCGACACATGGCTCAAACCTGTTACGCATCTCACCTAACATTTCACCCTTGTCTCCTTGTTTTCTGTTGTCTGTTGTTGTTAACCACTTAAGTAAACACCTCCATGGTATTTAGTACACACATAATGTTACACAACCATCACCTCTGTCTAGTTCTAAAACATTTCATTACCTTAAAACAAAACCCAGATCCATTAAGCAGTTACTTCCTATCCTCTTCCTTACAGACCCTGCCAACCCAATCTCTTTCCTGTTTGTATAGATTTACCTATTCTGAATACTTCATATAAGTAGAAGCACACAGTATATGATTGGTTCTGGCTTCTCCCATTTGGTAGCACGTTGTCAACATTTGTTCACTCTTTTTTATGGCTCCATGCTACTCCTTTGTATGGATGAACACATGGGTTGTTTCTATGTTTTTGCCAACACTCGTGGAGAGGTATTTTTGTGAATCCCTATTTTCAGTTCTGTTTAGTACCTGCATGGCACTGGAATTCCTAGGTCAAATGGCAGTTGGTTCTATGTTCATCCTCTTTAGGGTCTTCTCCTTACCCTTGAAGCTTGGCTAGCATGAGAAAGTAGGTAAGCTGCTAGATCTTAGATGCTATACTACAGTGCACACAGATATCTTTCCCCATCATGGCCTGACAATCAGTTTAGTCTCATCAGTCAGCACTTCATTCTCAATGTATTTGGGTTGTTTAAGGCTGAACACCTGTCAAGCTAGTCCAAGGCCTCCTTTATCCTGTGGCCCAGATATTAGAAGCCAACCATACAGTTTTGGAGTTGTTCTGCTGGCAGCATGAGGGCATGAAGCTATAGTATTCTCTTCCATATTATGTTGAGAAAAATCTGCATGACCATGCAGACAACCACTCTGAGCCTGCATGGAATTCCAGAGAAGAGATCATCAGAACACTGTCCATGAAGTAGCAAAGGTCTCTGATCATCATGGGGCTGGAGGTATTTGCTTGGCTTTGCCACCAGCAGCTTCTGCCGCTGGGATTCATTCAGGGCTTAAGAACGCCACACGTCCAAGACCAGTGACCCATATCAAAAGGTAGAATCAGAGCCACTATGTGGGAAGAGAGAAAACAAAGAACTGCCCAATATTGAAGATTTAATAAGATGAGCTGCTCTCTGCAGAAACAATTCTGTTGAAAACAAACAAACAAAAACTTGACCAAAAATACATGGAAAAATATTAGTTCCACCGCATAGATATTAGACCATATAAATCCACACATTTGGTGCTAGGAATGCTTAAAGGTCACTGTCAGCCCTGAGTGACTGTCCCTTTCATATTGAGCATCGCCACTGATATTCAGATACAAGCCACAGAAAGGAGGCATGGAAAGGCACTAGTCACTTGTTTGGGGGAATGGTAGCCAACTGCCTCCCTTTCTTCCCTTCCTTGACCACAGAGGCTGGGTCTGTCACGCACCACATCAGCCTGACACCTGGACTAGCACATTTTCCCTTCACAAGGAGTCTTTCAGAGTACAAAGCTGATTCACTTCACAAAAACTTGTGTAACCCAAGGCCAAGTTGACAAATAAGTGAACTGTTGAGGCTGACATGTTAGGTCAGAGAGGATGAAGGAATGAGAGAAAACAGGCTCTCCCAAAGCACACATTGTTGTGATTAGAGAATTATTTTTTCTTTGCCCCCCTAGGCAAAGAAACCTGCTCAGTCCTAAGAGAGCAGGTTGTGTGTGTGTATATGTGTGTGTGTGTCTGTGTATGTGTGTGTGCTTTCATTTAGTATTGCATTTTGCTTTGTTCTTATTGCCAAGAGTCCACATAAACTTTAAGATTGTTTTCATCAGTATTATAAGGAACTCCTTATAATACTCCTTTGATATTTTGCTTGGAATTGCACCCTAAGGGTTTTCATAGTGACCTATACACAACAGATATGCAGTTAAAAGAATCACAGAATGGTAAACAAAGTCATGGAGAAGAAAAAGATGAGGATTTTTTTTATTGTTCTCCTTTCTTCCTTCCCTTTTTTTTTCTTCTATCTTTGCTTATTTTTCTTTGTTGCTTTCTCCTCTCCCTCCCTTCTCCATATCATTCCTTCTTTACTTCCATAATTTCTTATTTATAAATAATTTTTTACTCACATTTTCAACTTATGAGGAATGGAACCTTCTACAGGAAGAAAATGTGCCCACACCTTCTCCTTGGAACTTTTATTGGACAAGGTCCAACACATTATCATCTTTAAGGTTAATATAAAGAAAACTTAGTGGTTCCATTTCATTTTTTAAGGAAATTTGGACCATTTCGGGGAATCATCAGCTTCAAGCAGAAAGTCTATCTTTATGAAATGCATTAGTGTCTTGCAGAAGACTGAGCTGAATTCCTGGGACACTATAAGGTTTAGGACCGATGCTTCCTGAAGCATGAACGAGGAATCTGCGGCTTTTCCTCTTTATGTTTAAATTACTTTGCTTCTTACTTGACTACTTTTTCTGACCTTTTAGAGTGTCTCTTTCTCTATATTTCTCCTTGAGTCTCTTAACCATTTTTTAAAATAGTTCAGATGCATCTTGTATGTATTATTCTTTCTCATCCTCTGCTCCCCAGCCTCCTGGCTCATCTTTTCCTCACTTGACCCTTCTATATAAAGTCTTGTAAAATTATGATGCTCTGTGGCCTGGTCCATCCATCTTCTCCTGTTGCTCTCAATTCAGTAGGCAGTGTGCACCTGTGTATCTGTGAAATATTTTTCCTTTCCAAGTGATCAGGACATTACGACTAAGGGTTTCTGTTTTTAATCCATTTTGCCCCTCCACACTGCCCCCATAAATTGTAGTGGGCAACTTCATCATATACACTTAACTTCTTTCTTGCATATTTCATTCGATTCCCATGTCCTTCATGCATTGAGTTTCCAGTGGAAAAGATAGGACCACAAACAATAAGACTAAGAGTAAAAAGGACTCTAAGAATTCTAGTCCAAGGTTCAAAGCAGATTTTTCCTATGTTTGAGCTGTGTAGCCTTGAGAAAACTACTTAACCTCTCTGGTTTTCAGCTCCAAGACTACAAAATTTTGTTGATATTACCAATCTTGATAAACCACTGAGGAAATTAAATTGAATGAGAACACATATTTAGAACTGCTACACAGTGACTAGTTCATTTAATACAGCAATGATGATGATTTAGACCTTCATTAAGCAAACTTTTATTGGATTTATTTGATAATGATAGTTGTGGGGTAGGAGAAGGAATGAAAAGGAGCCCTTGATTTCTCTCTTAATATGTGAATTATAATTACTATAGTTTCTGTATTTTACCTTGGAGATGAATATCATCTTCGCTCTGACCAGTAGGATGTTCATTCATCCATCTGACAGGTACAGAATTTACTGGGAATCTTCAGCGTGTTGGGAAAAATAACAACAAGTAACAACAGACTCAGCTCCTGCTCTCAGGAATTGGCGCACTCTAGTCACACTATGTTCCCATAAGGCAATGGGTACTTAACCAGGAGAATTTGTCCCCCAAAGGACATCGGGTAGTGTCATATGAAATTTTTGTTGTCACAATCTGGGGAGGCAATGCAGCTAGCATCTTAGAGGTACAAGCCAAGGACTCAGGGAAGCTCCCATTGCTAGCAAATGGCTGGACGTGCAGAAGTCCTGCTGGAAGGGAAGGGATAAGGGTGAGAGCTAAGCCGTCATTAAGGAAAGCAGTGAAAATAGCTCAGACAGAATTCACCCATGCCGCAGGCTGGCCCTGACTCCATGCTGTCATTATGAGATTAGAGTGGCCTGCCTGTGCCACAGAGGAAGTGAGTCTTTCCTGAGTGCCCAGGTAAGGAGGTGGAGGCTCCCTGACTGGGGGAAGGAGTGTGGCCTGAACAGCCATTGGAATGGTCAGATCTATGAATCTGTACCCATGGTGCCCAGCTGCTGCAGAATGGGGGTGGCGTGCTGGCTGGGTGTGCAGCTGCGGTCCTGCCTTTGCATTTTACTCTGCACTTTCAGAGTAGGGAAGTTGCCCCCAGGGAAACCACTGCACTTGAAGAGCTGCAGAAGTAGCACTTCAGTAGAGATAGCTAGATAAATAATTCTGAATAAAATTGCATATTTTAAGTGCTTTATTAATACAGTTGGGTAGAGAACATGCTAAATTCTTAGACTGTGGTGATGGAAGTTGCAAGAGGAGGATTATGCAAAGAGTTAAATGAGAGGGGGCAGGGGAGGAAAAGACCAGGCAGAGGCACATTCTTCCCTTGGTATAACACATACCATGGGAACTAACAGAGCTGTGCAGACCTGGGACATACAGTGTGTTGTGAGCAGGACAGGGGACAGGACTACAGTACAGGTACAAATGTGAGTGGCCTGCTACTATTGCACCAGAGTGCACAAACTCAAACGTCTCTAGAGCCAGAGTCCCTACAAATCACTAAAGCTGGCCAGGCAGAAACTTTGAGGGAAATGAAGTAAGTATGCGTTACTGGAGGAGATGAAGTTCAACTTCAGCCATTTGTTACCTTAGAAGAAAGGGGAAGATAAGCTGGAAATCCATATTTTTACATACAGTGCTATTTTTTAAAAACACCCAAACATACACACACACACACACACACACACACACATACACACACAATGTGAGTAAAAACCTCTGCAAGGCATAAAATCTCACTTGTCTGGTGAGTGTCAAGTTGGTAATCTCACACTTGGAGTTTAAAGACATAACTTGTGCCTCAACTTATTTGTTGAGAAGACTGTGCAGGTGTTGGATCTCTGGAGTGAACTGAGGCTCCAGCAGTGCTGTTGGGATGCTGGAACTTAGTTCCTCTCTGCACTGCTCTGCATGCCTCTTCTTGTTCTGAACATCAAATCTGGAAGAGCCGGCTTAAGGAGCAGTGAACCTACTAGGTATGATCAAGAAATATAGTGAGTATTTAAATTTTAAAAATGTATTGCAGTAGAAGATACAGTGCCATTAAGCTCCTAAAAACAAGTCACCTGGCTTTCAGCACACATATCCCCTTTCTTGCCACTTTCTGAAAGATTTCTGAAAATCCTGTTACATGTGTGGCCCTTGTGGCTGTCCTGATGACCCGAATCAATTCAACATGTTTCCCTTTCATCTTCATTTTGACTTTGGGGAGAGCCAGAAGTCACATGGTACCAAATCCAGTAAATAAGGCAGATGAGGACAAACCATCATGCCTTTATGAATCTGCCTAGCCATTGGATGGCATTTAGCAGCCGCGTTCATTATAGTTGTGACCAGACCTCGTAAAGACACTTGGGAAAGAGGATTTCCCCTGGCAAGAATAATGGAATAAGTTTGATTGAAGCAAGCAGGAATATTTCGAGGGGAATTAATGGCAATGTATCTTTTACTGCGATAAATCTTCTACATTTAAACATTCACTCTATATTCTGATCACTTTTTTATGTTGGGGTTAAACAGGTGAGCACTCAGATGGTTCTCTAGCAGATAGAGGCAGTGGATGTTGGCTCTTCTCTCCTGGAAGATGCCCGTTTGAGAGGTGGTATTAAAGCAGATATGGATAAATTCAGAGTTTTGTTCTCAAGATATACATGCTCACAGAGCAGAGGCAACATAGGTTGCCCCCTTGCTCCCCAAAACGTATTCTCACTTCTTTCTACACGACTCTCTTCTCATAGCCTGCAGTGAACGTTAATGACTTTTATGATTTTCACATGAGAATAACACCTGGAATCTGAAGGAAAAACTTCCTCCAGCTCTAGATTTACAGACATTTATAACTTTTACTCTAAGTGTTGCCTAACATGCCCCCAGACATGCACTATCAGATGAGGACATTTCCTGCTCCAGACATTTATAACTTTTACTCTAAGTGTTACCTAACATGCCCCCAGACATGCACTATCAGATGAGGACATTTCCTGCTCCCAAGCATTGCAGTTAGTTCAGGAATGGGGATGAGTGCAGGGGGAAAATCCCTGGAATGCTGGCTTTCACTACTGTGAAATAGGTACTCTGTTCTGCCAAACTGATGGTCTCAGTTAAGAGTTGAGTGTAACCATCTTATCGTCATTTGGGGAGAAGGGAATATGGAACAAAACCAAAAACCAAGAAAAGCAGAGAATAGAGAGAGAAACTGATGCTGCTGCATGATTTGATGTCCTTGATTCAGCTGTGGCTGAAACCCATAATGAGGATACAATATTCATAGCTTTAAAAGTACAGTATATTCTACATTTGAATAAAGACAATTCTATTCAGACTTTTATCACTGTAAACTAAAAAGCCCAGAAGAGCAAAGCATGCACTACTACCCCAGGGAAGTTATCTTTTCATGTAGTGCCCAAATCTCATCAGCTCAAATGACCTGCCAGAGGGATATATGTGCAAAATTATGTATAGATTCAAGCTTCATATTCTACAGTGGCTGTGTGATCCAAAGAAGAATAAGATGATGGTGATGACAACGATGATAACAGCTCCTTTTTGGAACACTGAATGTCAGACATTGTTCCTTTTTATTTAAATACATCTTATTTATCCCTTCACCAACTTAAGGAGAAGCAAATCTCACACATTTTACCCAGTGCCTGGCACTGAGCTCACTAAAAGTAGATTTTGGCCTCATTAGCACCTGTTACCGCTGCAACTAGAAAAACACACCTGTACAGAATGCCCTGAGAATCAGACTAAAGATGCAGGTCCAAAGTTGTTGTATGGGCCTGAGAGTGTGTATCACTAACAGTTCACAAATGATGTTGGTTAAACTCATTTCAAACCACACCCACAATGACTACAACCTTGGACACTTATAGCCAGCACAGCCCTATAGTAAGAATCCTGATAGACTATTCCTGTTAGTATACTCACTGCTCTTCTAAAATGCATCTTGTTGCATCCTTCTACTTTGTTTAAACAAATAACTATTTGCTTTTGGAGATATGTCCTCTCCAGATTGATCTCAACACATCTTCAACTGAAAATCTAAGTGTTTAAATTTTTATGTACAGATATCTTTTCACACTGACTAAATCAGATGTATCAATGACAAAACCCAGGTATTGTCAATTTCCCAGCTCAGCATTTTCACACAAGAGTGAAAACTACAGGACTAGAGATGCATAGGGCAGATTAGAGGTCAAAAATGATAGCAAGTCCTATTTTTGCATATGGGCAGAATTTGAATGTCCGTGAGATTGCCAGTGAATAGATGGAATGAGTATACTGACATGAAATCTGCCAAACTGCATCACTGACATTTAGGAGAAACACATCCCACAATTTTTGCTTGGACTACAACTAGAAGTCATTTTGTAATTGGAATATCAGTTTTTTGGACCTCTTCCCATTTAGTTATTGCATTACATATGTCCCCCAAGTGATAGATTTTTTTTAGAAACATGAAGAATCAGAGTAAAAAATGTTATTTAATAACCTAGATCTTGCAAAACCTAGAATATTCAACTATAAAAACAATCTATTCATTCCAACTGTAATAAAAATATGAACTAATAACACACATTTTACTTATGTATTTGGAATGCATATTTTTATGGCAGAAAGTGCATAAGACATGCAGAATAACTAGTTATGCCTACTTTGTTGTATGTGCACTTTCAACTTGGTACACTTAAGCTGTCAGGTATGTTAACCAATCAGCCTGTAAGATATGGATTTTATCAAAGAAATCACAATTTCTAGAAAAAACTTCTTTATGTTTAAGAAGTGTTGCCATTTTTGTCAAAAACAAAAACAGGAACAAAATGTTTCTGAATATCTACCCTCTATTTCTGTCCACTTTGTTCATTTCCTTGTTCATTCTGCTCTTTTATTTCTCCCATAGTGTTCAGTGTTGCTTAAACTTGTAAGGAATGGGAATCCCCATTTCTTTGGCTCTGAGGTACAAGACCCTAAAACAGTGTGACATTTAGCAGTGTTTAGAGAGAAAGTAGACAACCTGGATGAAGGCTAGGTCTGCTACTCAATTATTGGCTATCAAATGTACTTGTGAACTTGTGGTTCTGCTAGGTAATTCCTACAGGTGAGGCACTTAAATATAATTGGTTACACTGGTACTTATCAGTAGGCTCGCCACTGCTAACTTATCATGACTGGATAACGCACATGCTTTGATGTGATTTCTCTTTTCACATTATCACTGCAGCCCACCATAGTGACGCAAAAGCTTCAGAGTGCATTCTGCTACTCACTGGCAAATTCCCCTCACATGCTTTAAGAATAAGGAGGCATGCAACTTTTGGCTGGACCTGTACGAACTCCCTTAAAGTATTCACCATCTCAAAGCTCTGATTGAAAACTTGAGATCTTAGGATAACTCTTAGTTTGCCCTGAATGGCAACTCTACTTGTCCTAGCTGGCCAACCTTAATATCTATCTCCAGTACTCAGAGGTGCAGCTGACATTTACCTTAGAAACCATCCTGCAGTCAGCCTTACTGGCACAACAGGTAAAAAAATGGAAGACTTTGGATAAACACCCTTTTTGGTGTACCACGGATCTAGGAGTGCAAATGGCACACTATCATCTTTCCTGGTGAAGATGTCAGAGAGCTCCCGGTAGCTATGAAGTGTTGCTGGTGCCTGCTTAGTGCTGTTGTCATAATTGCTCTAGAGAACACTCTGTATGACAGGCATCAGACTCAAGCTGACACCTGATGTTATGCCATATGTGTGGCCACCCTAGGAGGAAGAAAGGCTCAAAGGTGTTAAGAAACTTGTAAAAAGCACACAGTTCAAAACTAGCAGAGGGAAGACTTGAACTTAGGCAAGAGAGTGACAGGCAGCACCTGTGCTGGATGATTCTCTGCCTCCCTGGGGTCCTGTTACCAAGAGAGCTTGTGTAAGCATTAGGTTGTCACTTCCCTGCACTGTCAACTTTTCAAGGGGGACAATTCATTTTGACAGAGCTCTGGGCTGCTGCATGCCCTAACAGTTCCAAAAGAATGAATGAGAAAAGCCTCCATGCTGAGGAATGTATCAATAATTGGGACTGACAGAGAAACTACCTACACAGCCAACGTGAGACTCTGCACACTTGGCCCATTTGCCTGTCAAAGTGCTAGGTCCTTAATTGCTGGGACTCATTACACATGTGTAAAATAAACAAGACCAAAGAAGAAATGAATGCGCTTTTTGAACTACTTGCCCTCTGGTGTGGTCATTTCAGTGGCACCCTCTGACCTCCAGCTGGGCTTTTCAAACCAGGAACCCTTTATTTTAACTGAAATATTCACCACCGGCTTTCATCACATCAGCTGGAAGGAGTGACACACAGTATTCAAAACTTGGCTTCATGTCTCCAGGAGGAAATTGTAAATGACTGACAGGCTGGCTAATAATGGTAAAAATAAAATGCTGCCGCTTTTCTTTTCCATAGCAGAAGAAAACCGAGATTTAGAAAACTCTTCAGCATTTCCTCATTTTTCTACCCATTCTGTAGTTGGACATGCTGAGATGTCAGTACTTGTAGATTTATGAAGATAAATCAGGGCCTCCTCTGAGTAGAGCAATCAATGCTTTTGTCCTCAGCATCTAGGTTTACTCTGATCTCACGTATGAGAGACAGGACAATTCTGGTGGAATAACAGACTTCGACGGATATTGAATAACTGCACTGAAATTCTGAAGTACTTTTCAAAAGTGTGCATGAGGGGTAGAGGACAATTTTAAAGAGTTAGAATGTAGAGTTTTTATTTTATAACTTTGTCACATTGCCACCGCCTGGGAAATGTGAAGCCCTTATTCAGACAATTCCAAATCACTTCTTGAATTCCTACAATGGGTAAGAAATCAGTTGGAATTTACAGACGTTAAAGGGCATAAGTAACTCTTATAGAGACATTGACATATAAGTCCTAATATAAAACAGATCTAATCAAATAAATCTCAGATGGCTGCATCTATTATGGCTGATCTTAAAGAACAGAACCAACACACCTGTGAACATCAGCCAGCACACCTGACACAGTTCTTCTGTGTTAGAAGTGGAAAACAAAGGGTTTGTTTCCCACCTGCACAGGCATTCCTTTCTCAATAATCTTTGTCATGCAAATGCCTGGAGATTTCCCAAGTATTTATCTATGCTAGCAGTATCCTAGCTCAGGCCACAATGAAAGCAGAAGGGAACATACTAAATGTGGTTAGGAATCAGGGGATCATAGGAATACCAAGAAGCCCATTTAAAATGCTGGTTTGGGGTCCAGCCCCAATTCACCAAATCTGAAGTCTACCTAGTAAATCTATTTAAGCTAATATCCAATATGATTCTGTGACAGGTCCAAGGACTTCAGCTTGGAAAATACTTCCACATACTCATTGTTCACACAGTGAGCAGTTCAAAAGTACAATTAAGTATCTTCAACTAGAAGACCAAGCCACGTTCTCCGCATAATGCAAAGGGATGCAGATTCTCCAAGAGACTGAGACATTAGGATCATGCCCAAAGAGGGCACATAAGGCAGAAATCACACATGACCCAATAGTTTTGTTTTTGGTTAGAAAAATCCTGGGTACATATGTTCTTCTCCTTTAGAAACAATGAGGCGTCTTTGGAGGAAGATCATGTTTTGAAACTTATGAACATGAGAAAACAATTAAATCACCCATTTAGTTTTTTAAAGAGAACTTTCCAGGATGCATGAAGAGCAGGCAAAGGAATCATTTTGAGTTTGACAAAAAGAATGCCATCAAATGTGAAAATCCACTGCCCTTGTGCCTCATGAGACCTCTAAGTTCGTATTTTCTGGGCACCACAAAACACCTGGTGCGTTGTATTTGATTCCAACTACACATTACATCCTTTAACACACCTAACAGTGACTTTCATGGGAAAACGTACTTATAAATGAAGACAGTTCCCCCCAAACTTCTAACTATCCTTATCAGTTACTCTTAAAGGGGCAAAGCATTGGCAGCATTTATCCACTGTCCTTTCTGTGTTATTCAGCTCGATCTTGTGGCTCATTAAAAGCATCTATTTATTTGCTGTGTGTTACAGTTCTTAACTTTGGCACAACACGCCAAAAGAAAGCCCATTTTACTTTTCCCTGTGGTGTTAATTGGTAGAGCACGCTGCCTGCCTCTTCATTAATTATGTCAATGTGTATGAAACTTCCATGTTCTTGGGGGTGAATTAACAAGGCTTTTCCAAGCAGTGCTGACAAAAAGCCAGCCTGACTGCTTGCAATGAGAGGGATAATGAAGACTGCTGGTGGCCAACACCATGTTCATTTGCAAAGGCTTGCTTTGTCTGGCCCCAAGCCCTTCTCACCTCTCCTTTTCTTGTGACTAGCAGCATGTAACAGGCAGCTTTGTGAAACCAGCAATATCTGCTTTTCTAGGAGCAGCCCATATGCCTGCCTAACCCCTAGAGGGAAAGCTGTGGAAAGCATCCGAAGTGCGCGGGGCAGATTAGGGTTGGGCAGTGACCGAAATGTTCAAGCATGCCAACACGTAGCAATGGCCTCTGATTATTGAGACAGGTCTCTCATTGCATTGTTGCAGGAGAAGAGAAAACTTTTTTTTTTCCCCACTGTGAGATGACAGGCCAAATCCTTATAGTATTTTAGAAGCCAAAAGAGAATATGTGTGCACACACACACCTGGTACAGTCTCACTTTAAACCTCAAGTCAAAGCTTATCTCCTGGTTAATAAAATCATTCAAAAAAATTTTTTCCTACTTGTCTGCCCGCTTATCATGAAGGGTGGTAAGAGAGTGACACCTAGTTACAGTTCACTGTTTCCTTCCTCACACATACTTCTTCCTGTGTGAGACTGCTGACCAGCATCAAACACAGATTTCAGTCTCTCAGTCTTTCTATCTCCATCTTCCTTTCCATCTATGTTTGTGTATCACAAGACACCCACATTGAAGGAAAACATACACTAATGACAGATTTCTGTGAGTGACAGCAATCTTTAAATTGCAATCACCATCCACTTTGATAAGTGGAAAACAGTGAGTTGCAGAGGGGTTAGCCAGATTCCTTTGAGGAAAATAAAACATAAGGTTGAAGCCAACACCCTGGGGAAAGAGGCACAAGGCTGCAAAGAGTTGGTAATGTGGATGGTTCAGAATGGCCACTGAATAGGGACTTCCGGTCAGATGTATGTGTGCTCAGACATACAACATATGTCCGCACATACACAAAGACACACAGAATCATACACACAGCATGCACAGCATACACGTACCAACATCACACACACTTTCACATACAAAACACAAATTCACAAATATGCATAAATGTATACACATATATATGCCTATATATATATATATATATATATATCTGCATGCATATATTTGTAGACACATATAAATACCCAGAGTCAAAGGATATAATACTGTAGTTTCTTTTAAGACAAGCTACTCAGGATCTCAAAACTATATCTATGGAGAAGTTGATTGTGATATTTTGTTGATGTCTTTCCTGCTGTGACTAAATCTTTTTCTCAGAAGAGAGTGTACAGCAAATGTTCCACAGTGGGCCATCCCTTGGTCATGAGACACGTCCATTTTGTCCTTCCACTCTTTAAGCTTGTATAAGATTCTAGTCTAGAAGGAAACTATCTCATGACCACTTTTTAGATGCCTTTCTAGGGGACTGGTTGAACAATGCGTTTGAAGTTAGAGGTAAAGTACACAGCAGACTCACATATCCAGGAAAGCAGGGTCTATGTGATCCACTATGGGTTTCAACCCAAGATTCTGCCACTGTTTTCTTTTACAAAGCACCCATTAGCACAGGCATGAACTCTCTAGTCAGTCATTGCATAGGTACACTGGGGAAGGAGTGCAGCACTGGATAATGGAAAAATATGCTCCAGTGAATTGTGCATCGGAAAAATTAAATAGATGATAAAATAACTGCCAGTGACTGCTGCCCTAAGTACTTTGTCCCAACAATAAGGGAACCAGAAACAGTAGTCTGTTGTATAAAGTTGTGTTGTATCCTAGCTGTCCTGAACTCTCCACTCCCACTATCACATTTAACATGTACACAGACCCACGAGATTGATGCTCTTAGCATTCTCATTTTACTGAAGAGAAACAAGGTTTAGAAGAGATATGTATGGGATTTCCCACTGATAGCAAAATGAACTTCATGATGCTCTCCAGAAATCAACAGACAGCAGAAATGCTCACAAAAACTGATGAGAGGAATTTTCCCACAGGCCTGCCAAGTGACACATAACCTACAGAAACATGGTACATCTGGAGACAGCATGTTCCCCGGTGCTGCATGCCCCAATGTGGGTGAGACTCGGAAACATTACACTAAGTGAAAAAAGTCATACATAAAGGAAAAATTCTGTATGCATCTGCTAGTATGACATACTCAGAATAGGCAAGTTCACAGAGATAGGAAAGAGATTAACAGTTCTCTTTATGGTTGGAGAAATAGGGAAATGAATGCTAATCTACACAAGGATTTGTTTGCTTGTTTGTGTGAATGATGAAAATATCCTAAAACTTTTTGATTTTAGAACACTGTGATTATAAATCAAATTTAGAACATTTTGTTGTAGTGATGTCTGCACAATTCTGCAAATACATTACAAAACAATTATACTGTACAGTTGAAATGGGTGAATCTTATGGTACATAGATTAAATCTCAGTAAGACCATTTAAAAACCAAACTGAAATATTTCTACTTGGAAGACAATCCATCTAGACCATCCTGTTTATACCTTCATACATGCATCCATAAAATGTGAAAAGGGTTTTGTCTGCTTTGCTTTGCAGAGGTGTGGTTGAGAAGGGAAAGGAAATAATGGGGAAAAATCAGTCTGGAAACAAGAAGGATTATGTAGCCCACGGCAGGCTGTGAGAAGGTTCTGGACTTTATTTCAGTGCCCAGAAAAGCCACTGGGGAATTCTAAGTGGCACAGAGATATGATCAGAGTGGCATTAAAAATTAGTGCTCCAGCCCCAGACAACTGAATGAAAGTGATGCTGACTAAGCAGAAACCTGCAGTTTCCTGTCTGAGAAACAGTTGGGGTTCGGGGCAGAGAGGTGGTGGAGATGGAGGATCTGAGAGGCAGGGCAGGGCATGCAGATTTTTTGGGTGGACAGAAGAAGCAGGAGATTTGAGAGAGAGGAATTGAGCAGGACACCAAAACGACTAGCATAGGCAACCGGGTCATGCCATTTGCTAGAGCAGGGAAATGAGTGGAAGACATTTGCTACCTGGGTAAAATTACTGTGTCATTGTGAAGAGCATCCTGCACCGTGTGCACAAGACATTAACCCTCAGCACTCCTTTGAGAAAGAAAAAAATAGGAGCAAATAGTAGGAAAGTCACAGTCTTGAATAAATAGAGGGTCTATACTGGTTTCATTGCAAGTGTAACAGTCCTTTTCTCCAGACATAAGGTCAGGAGCCAAGAAAATAAGATGGCAGAGAAAAAAAGCTAAAAAAGAAATTCCTATGGAAACATCAGAGGCTTATAGGAAGGGACTGGTGGTAATCATGGGAGAAATGTCCAATTCCAAATTCTTTTCCAATTGCTCTGTCAGGACAACACAGGTTAATTCTGAGCCCTTCATTGCAAACTTGGAATATTTTACTTTTTAGCAATACTCATTCCAGAGTTCTTGCATGCCCTCTGGCTGGCAAAGCCCTCTAGCTGTCTTTGAGTTCTTTTGCTTATTTCTGGGCAGGACTTTTTAAAAATCCTCATCCATCAGCGAAATCTATTAACAAGAACTAGGTTTGGTATTACTTAGATCTGAATAGGTTTATGACTCTATCTCTTATTCATGGTGACATATCAGCCATGTTCCCTGTCCCCCTGGAACCTCAGTTTTCTGTGTATAAAAGGAGGCAATGTGAGGGCTGTTAGAGGGATTAAGTGAGTTGGCTCCCTGAAGAGCCACTTTAATACTTGGGTTGGTGGGCTTTCCATTAAGAGGGGTTTTGTTGACCCTCATCTTCCAAGGCCACAATTTTTTAGCACTTTGGTTTGTTTGTTGGCATGAGGGCATACTTTGAGGATTAAGAAAAGCCACATGCCACACCTTCAATAAATGCTTATGCCAGAGAACTTCACAAAGACCTACTGAAACATGATCCATGGGCCAATCCGGCTGTCCATTAAATGGAGAATTTAAAAATAAAATAAAGATACCAAAGTCCTATCATCTAAGAGTATCTTTAATTGGGCTGGAGCTGGACTCAGGCAACATTATCATGCACTCCAGGAGAACCTACTCTGCAGCAAGGGTGGGCAACCACTGACAAAGTAGGGAAGACTCACACCTCCCCCTGCCCAGAATACGGTTCTTTGTGTCCTGTTACTCGCCTGGATGTGCCAGTGTTTGAGACAGTCAAAACCCAGGATTTGAGGTTGGGGTAGCCTCTAAGCATTCACTCTACCCTCTCTTGGCAGTCAAGGTTTGGCAAGCCATCTGACTCTCACTTATTGGCTCTTACTTATTTCTCTCATCTGTAAAGGCAGAGGTAGATACAATTAGGCTTCTGTTATGGATTGCAGGAGGTGAAAAATCAAGGATTCTTTGCAAAGCACCCAAAGCGAGTACCATGTTTATAGCTCTATAACAGGTCACCCTGAGCCAGTATGGCCTTCATTATCATTAATGCTAGCACTACCATCTTATTAGCAGATATCATTTTATCTCGCATAACTACACCCCAATACTGAAGCTGCTCTTTTCCTATATTTTTTGGTAGGGGGCAAAAATTTCCTTGTGCCAGAATTCTCAGCATTTAAGGGGCACAAGACTACTCTTTGGAGATAAGTCAGTGCCCAGGTCATACTCCTATCCTTCTGTTTTCATGAAACTAGGGTGTGACCTGACTGGGCACATCTTAGGGATTATGGTGTCATTTATAAACTGTGCTTTAGGGTGTCTTTGGATTTTGGAATTCTGAATACACTAAGTGTGCTTGTATAATCACAATAGCAAGGAAGCAGCTTGCTAATGAAACAGGCGTTCCACTGAGGCTACCACCAAGTAATTACTTTCCTGAGACTGGGGAGCTTTCTCAGTGTTGGGAACAGAACTAAAGAAATCATATACAAAAGTCATCACTGTGATAGTGAAACTTGGCAACTGATATCTTTTGTTGTTTTGGTTCTTTTCCTTTGGCCCTAAGGGCGCGTGTTACTCAGTCTACCCTGGTGTCACTTCCGGACCTGCTATCCACAAAAGTTTCATCACAGCACCTTTCTTCCCATGAGTCATTCTTCTCTGAGCATGGAGCACCAGCAAAGCATCACTCCACTGACTTACATGAAGCCTCTTCAGTCCTTCTCCTCTGGAGACAGTGACTTTGTCAGGCAAATCAGGTTATTTGGAGTGCCTGGATGGGGTGAAAAGGAGTGGGCATAGGGAGCAAGGCTGAGAGGGAAAGGCAATTTATGGTGCCTGTGGGTAGCTGATTTCCCCTACTGGCACTTTCTAATTTTATTTTGCTTGCATTTATATTAAGAAATGCTGCAAATACCTTGTGCTATGGTGGGGAGTGAGCCTGAGGAAAACGAGTGGCTCACTGTGACCTGGAGACAGACTCTTTTGAGTCCTCTCAGATCAGCCTTCTGCCCACTTGACAGAAGAGCTGCAGAGAAAAGGGACCCACGACCCCCAGGGCAAGACTTAGCATAACTCAGGTCCTTGCTCATTTTCCCCTGGAAAGAGCTGGAGTCACTTGTTCTACCAGGAAAATCTGTAGATCACAACATTCTCTTTCTCTCTCATTTAAGAATCAAATTCTACTTTTTACATGGAGGATTCTCTTTGAGGTTTTGATATTTGTTAATAACAGGGTTCTAGAGACCAGAATGTCTTTCACCATGCCAGCCACCAACTTCCTGAAACAGGTTTACATTTGGAGATGACACAAACCTACTCTGCAAAATACATTTATCAAAAGATATGGACATAATGTTTTGGTTACCTACCCTGACATACATGTGCATACTGTTGTGATTACCATAGTCAGGCATATTAGCATATACATCATATATTCTATCTTTCTTTCTTTTTTCACCATTTTTTATGGGAATAGTATCAAATCTATTCTCTTGGTAAATTATCAGGACACTATACAATATTAATTATAGTTCTAGTGTTGTACACTAGATCTTTAGGCATTTTTAATACAGATTTACTTTTTAATTCCATGTGACCTTGATTATATCACTTGTATATATATGTATATAACTACCTTATATATACTATAAGAATGAGAATTAGTCTACAAATCAGGAAAGACATGTGACAATCTTGGGTATGCCTGATACTTACCAAGAGCAAAATAAAAAGTAGCAATTATTGCTATCAGCAGCATGAGCAATGTTATGGTGGCCAGTTTTCTGCACCAACTGGTTAGGTTGTAACACTCTTTTATTTCACTAGATATTAGCTCAGTTATAGCTGTTAAGTGTAGAAGTGTTCAGCAGTAGCAAGCAGTAGTCTCCATGTAAAGGAGACCATCCTCAAAAGCTTGGTAGGCCTGATCTTATCGGTGAATGTCCTCAGGGGCAGAAGTGAGGATAGCTGAGGAAGACCAGGGTTCATAGAACTAACCCCTGGGCCATCCTGTAATTCCTGATGACTAGGTCCATGAATTCCAGACTTTCTTAGCCCATCCCACAATCATGTAAAGAATTCCTTGCAATATATCTCTGAATCTATAGAAATATCTTACTGGTCCTTTTTTGTGGGTAGATCCCTGCCTGATACAATAATCACCACCTTCACCACCACCATCATCACCATCCCCACACTGAGCACATACATTTGTGTGTCTTGTGTATAAGCAGGGAAGCTTTTGCCAAGAATCACTGCCATGAGTTTTCTTGCTCTTGGGAACCTGTCGCTAACTATGCCCTCCCTAATTTGAACTTTCCAAAGGCAAAGGAAGGCAGTAAGCACCTGTTGATGGGCAGAACATAAAGCTGTCACTTTGTTTGTCTCCCACTAACTCAGTAGTAGACCATGCAGCCCAATGCACTTGGGTTGGACATAGTCACAAATTTGGAGTGGTTCTGCCATCTCAGCTTCCATGAACGACCTCTCCTCTCATTCATCTGTTTATTTAGTCTTCATTCAGCCTCTGGCTGAACTCAAAAGATGGGCTGGTGTGAACATCTCTCAGGGAAGACAGAATTCTGGGCAGTGCTAACACAGATACAATTTTTGCTCTCATAGAGTCTGCATTCAATAAGGGGAGACAGATGATGGGTCATAAAACCAAAAACCAATCAAAATATCTCAAATATTTTATGGTATAGTGCTTATAGGTTGTAAGAGGGGAAATTTTAGATGCAAAGTTGAAAGGTGATCTCTCTGAGGAGGTAACGTTTGCACTGAGACCAAAAGGGAGGGGGGAAAAACCCAGCCATGTGAGCTGGGAGGAAACAGTAGCATATGTAGTGTTTCTGGGATAGGAAAAGAGCTTATCTTACTCTCTGAACACATACAAGTTGTGCTCAAAATATATGATAAGTTCTTCCATTTTTGAGAAGCATCATGGTAAAAGACGCAATACTATGAACTCCTCTCAAAATACTCTCCTTTATCCTGAACAAATTTACTCCATTTTTCTTGACACTTTCTAAGTACTTCCAGAAATTATCTCTCATGAATGTCTTTACAAAGTGCAATCAAAACTGTAGTGACTGCTGCTGCTGAGTGCCATCCAACAGAAAGGCAAGCTTGTAAAAATGTTATGATGTGTCTTTATCCAACTTAGTCCCTAGTTCTGGTACCATGTAACTTCTGGCTCTGCCACAAAATAAAATGACCGTGAAAGTCAATGTTTTGCATTGATTCAGAACTTCAAGACAGCCAGGACAGTACAACTAAAACAACACATACTACCACATATTTTGTGTACCCTACATAACCTTATTGTAAATCAGTTATCTCTTTAAAGGCTGAATCTCTAAACATAGGCACACAGTAATGTACTGGTGAAGCATATGAGCTTTGGGCTACAAAATTCACCCCATCAGAACAGATGGAGAGATCATTGGCTACAGTTTCATACTTTGACCCCAGTAAGAGCTCTGTGCAACCTCTAGATTTGCTTGTAACCCTCCAGGTCTCTGTTGCTTACTCATTGTGGGTTTGGTGATGAGTGAGATTCTAACTTGCCAGAGACAATTTCTTGCATCAAGTTCAGTAGGTGATGGATAAAATAAATACCACTTATAAGAAGCCCAAAACAAAGGTGAAGAAGCATTCCCAAGACAAAAACTGGGAAAGAGCAGAGGACAAGATCACTGGAGTTGAACTCCCACTGTGACAGTTTGTCTCCTCTCTGACACTCTCCTGTGAATAAAATTAAGATATTCTCTGGTGACAGATGGTGGCTGGTTGCCCTCTATCAATGCAGATTCTAGTACAAAGCCACTTGAATGAGCTCAAACAGGAGAATTAACTCTAGTTGCACTGGAAGCAACTGCCATGCAGAGAACCACAGGTAGCCACTTAATTGCCATGCTCTGCTCAAAAAAATAAAACACAACCCTTCTCCATTTCTATCAATCTTTAGACTGCACAGACTGTTTTAGCACTGAGCATTATTCCACTACAAGACTTAAAGTGTTTTGCACTTCCTAGTCTTACCACAAGACCTCATGAAGTCCTAAAGAAGAATAGCTCCTTTAGCTTTTCATTATGCTGGATAGCAAGGCTAGTAATTAATATGATTGCTCCATCATTGAAGCTATATTTGTTCACAGGACCATCTATTATACACTAGAGACAATGGTAAGGGGTAGCCTGGGATATGTTTAATTTGGTTTCAATAAATTTACTGTTTTGCTTATTTTGTTCTTTGTCAGTTCACTCTGCCATTTATGTGAACCTAATAGGGAAATAAAGATTCTTGGAAGGGACATTGGTGAAGTAATGAGAAGCATGTCCCCTCTGGTCAGACACATGCATGGCTGATCAACCTGAAGCTAGTGAAAGCAAGGGACAGACAGAGCGTGACCAGGAAAACCACCATAAAACCGAGTTGATGATGCAATATACATGGAAATGGGCAGCTAGGTAAGACTCAGAGGTAATGAAGATGCTATAAAAGAAAACACAATGTACACCTCTTACTGATCAGGTAAGAAATGCCATTAAGATGGATGGGATTATTTGAAGACTCAGCTACCAGCTCTACAAAAGCATCTCTACCTTTCTGTGGCATTTCCATAAAGCCCTTGAAGTTGCCAGGATGAAGCATGAGATTACGAGGAGCTGCAAAGCGCTATATTGGCTGCAAAAGGCCACGAATACCTATGCACTAGAAGTGTCACTAACATACAGACTAGGAACAGGTCATAGCAGCAGAAAGAAATAAACTAGCATTTCAAGTTGATTGCAATAGCCTTCCTACTTCTTTTTCTGATAAGAAGAGCATTGTTGGATTGTTTATAAACCCTATTCTAAAAATTCAGAGAACTGTCTGTGCTCTAAAATGGATCTGTGCTAAAATACCCCCTTTAAAATTCTACTACAGCACATTTCTTCTTGGCTAGGGACTGGGAATGCAGTTACAGGAAATCTCATGGTAAATGTTGTGGGCATGTGTTTGTCACTTCGTAAATCCTTACTGTGAGCTTGACAGGAATCCAAGATCACCTTTTAAAGCTAATCTAGCTGAGGGATAAGACGGTGTTCTTAGCACTTCAGCTCGAGGACAATATGACTGGCAATAAAATCAGCCTTAGCCATTATGATTGGCAGAGGGCTATGGTATTGTAAGCAACTTGCTATTGAGAGCTTGTGGGTTTCTCTCTTCCAAAAAGTACTTGTATATAAATATTTGCCTTCTCAAAACACACATACTGTATTTATCAGGGGTCTATTAGGGCTATTTGGGAAGGTAAAGTCAAGCACTTTACACAGTACCCAATTTCAACACAACTATCCACTCTCCGTCCTTAGCCAAATCTGCATTGCACAAATAAGAAGCACTAGGATGTTACTGTCTCGCGAATCCATTGTATCTACTATGTCACCCTAGAAAGACAATCAGTCTATTCTTACTGTCTTACTCTAATAATAAGTATTCCTCTGCATAGAGGATTAGTTTTCTAAATTAGCCTAGAGTTAAGCAGCTACCTAAATCTGCTAAACATTTTATTGCATTCCTAATACTGCTCTGGCTAAAACAAGACATTCTGCTCTTATCTGGGGGCCACACCACACTGGTGTTCCTAACACCTCGCTATGAGTGCCTCATGCCTACAGGAAACCATAGGAGAGTCAGATAGTCCTATGTGCCCCCCCCATCCCCTTACACTGAGGAGGTGACAACAGTCTATCTTGCTTTGTGAGTGTGAGCCAGATAGAGTTTATCCTCAGTAATTACTATTTATAGTTCCCTCCATAGCAAGACATGAACTACCCCCAAGAATCCAACATTAAGGCCTTCAGTTGCCTTTTAACTTTTTAAAAGACCCAGGGAGCTTAGTGTGGTGGCCTAAACCTGTAATCCCAGAACCCTTGGAAGCTGAGGCACAAGGATTCCAAGTAGCAATTCAGTGTGAAGATCTGAGGTTCAATCCCCAGTACAAAATAAAAAAAGATTCAGAGTGTCCTTTTTCTTGGTCCCTTCTGCCAGCCACCAAAGACTATAGGCTGAACAAGCAGGTATATGGTGACTCTGTTAAGGACCAGAAAGGCATGAAACCTGTTTGCAAACCATATCATATGCTGTCAACACAGAGGGCAGAAATAGAAACAAGGTGGGCAGAAACATGCCAGCAAGTTCCATGATGCTTCCCAGATGTGTTGCACTCCACTGGGGATTTTCCAAAGACTCCTCAAGCTAAAATTCATCCCGCTCATTTTCCCCATCTCTCAGCTTCTGCCTTAATGTCAGTGAAGGCAGGTGAATGAGAGAAAAGTAGATCGGGGGAACAAAATAGTCCACATATATGTAATAGCTTTTTTCCGCGGCCACTTCATTCACTAGGGAGGTGCAATCCATCCCTCCACCCCCAGTCCTCAACACACTCACGTACATTGAAAGAAGTGTGTAGGATAAAGAGAAAGTCATGTATTTTTCAGAAGAGATGAGACAAAGGGTTTGGAATTTTGAGGGGTGGGTGGCCCCAGGAACTGGGTAGAGCACAGAAAAATAGAGAACTTCAAAATAATCAAAGACATGGACTTGAAGAGCAGAATGGTTATTCCCAGGGTTGAGGGAGGGGATGGGTAGGTTCTAGAGTCTGGTGTGGAGCAACACAGTACCTATAGTCCACAATGCTGTACTGCACACTTAAAAATTTAAATGGATAGGTTTCATGTTAAACATTCTTACTACATAAAATAAAACTTTAAATAAATGGCAAATAGGAGAAGTGTGGTCACTCTTTTCTCAGTTGGCAGTGTCTTGCCTTCCACATGCAGGAGCTCTTGTTACTCTCCTTCGTGGTACAGGTCTACAGGAACATCTATGCTCAGCAGGATGCTCTGTCTCTATCCCTCCCTGAGAAGCCCCCTCCTGTCTTGATCTCAGTGACTCTCCTGGCGTTGTTCTTTGTCCTTCCAGTTAGAGCTCTCCTATTTTGGTCTGCAGGAAAGGACATCTTTCCACATTGCCATGACAACTGGCCACCTTTGATAAATCTGAAGGCTCATAGTAATTTGAGATTTGTTTACCAGGGGTCTCCCTCTGTTTGTCTGTCTCTCTCTCATCTCCTTTCCTCCCCTATTTCTCCCCTCCTTTGCCTTTCCCCTCCCCCTCCTGCTCTGTCATTGGTCTCTACATCAACACTAAACTTAAGGAAGTCAGGGATTTGTAGATCTTGTTTATTGATGCATTAACTCCAGATATTTGTTGTTTGCATAAGAAAAGAAAGGAAAGGGAAGGGGAAAAAAAGGAAGAGAAAAGAAGGGATGGAAAAATAGGGAAAGGGAAGGACAAGGAAGGGATAGGAAGGGAGAAAAAGAGAATAGAGAGGAGGTGAAGGGCAGAGATAGAAAAGGGAAAAGAAAGGAAGAAGGGAAATAGAAAGGGGAAATAAGAAAGGCGAAGGGAGGAAAACAGAAGAGAGAAAGGAGGGGGAAAAGACATAAAATAGAAAAAGTGAGAAGAGGAAGAGTGAGAGGACAAAGAGGAAAGAGTAAAGAAAGAAAGGAAGTGAGGACAGGAGGAGGGCAGGGGGAACAGAAGAAAAGCCAGAGGTATGAGAGGGAATGGGGGCGGCAGAGGCTAAGGGAAGAAAAGCAGTCAAATTATAAGGGAAACCAAATGCCAGTGAACAATCCAGATGCCTTACAAGACTGAGGAACTTGGGAAGACAGTGACACTAATATTAAATTCTAAAGTGCTTGCAGTTCTGTGGCTCCTGCACCACCCCTAACTGTTGCTATTTGCTACACACAATGGCCTTGTGTGATGGTGCACTTTTGGGGCAGGTCTGAGAAGTGGGTGAAAGATTAGAGATGGAAACTTTGAATGAACAACAGTTCTGAGCACTGAGGTTACTTCTCCAGGTGTAGGCAGAAGCCCTGAAGGGAGCCTGGTCTAGGACTGCAGCCAGTTTAAATTTAGAAAGCTGGAGAATTTAGGGGCACCTTGGCTGCAGAACTAAATGTAAGTTAAAGATTGTGACAATCTTAAAATACAGCGTGAGTGATGTTTGAGAACACAGAACAGCTTGTGCAGCCCTATGTGAAACAAATGCAAATCATATGTAAATGTGCACGCATCTTTTCTGGGCTAATTCTGACTTCAAGCTCTTCTGAGTATCAAGCCCATGGAGAGACTTAGACGTCCAGTTTACTTAGTGGACTGTGAGTCACTCACTCTCTTTGAAGTCCCAAGATGCCATTGCTGGCTGCATGGAGAGTCTGAGAAGTTGTGAAGTTGATATTTGCAAAAGCTAGGGAGCCAGGAGACACCTTGGCTCAGAAATAGCAGACTGGTCTCATAGCTAAAGTGACCTGCTTCTGAGGCTGTGGTGGGTGCGGATGTGCCACATTCCAAAGGCAGCCTACTGATGCTTTCTCAGCTCTCCTACTGTGGCAAAATGCACGTGACTCAAAATTTAGGATCTTAACCAATTTCGATTACACTGTTCAGTGGTATTAAGCGCATTCCTAGCATTCTACAGTTGCTGCCACTGTCCATCTCCGAAACTCTCCTCATCTGATAAAACAGGAATTCTGCACTCATGGAACATTAATATTACCCTTTGCTCCTCTTCCCTTCTCCCCTGGAAACCACCATTTTCGTTTTAGTCTGTGCTATTTTGCTTACTTCGTATAAGTGAAATGATGCTTTGTGTGACCAACTTATTTATTTGGCATAATATCCTCAAGGCCCATCCATAGTTTGTTATGGATCAGAACTTTCTTTCATTTTAAGGGGGGATCATATTTCACTGGGTGTGTATTACATTTTGCATATCCATTTATCATCAGTGGGCACTTGGGTTAGTTCTATATTAGCTGTTATGAAGAATGGTGCTATGAACATGGGTACAGGTATTTCCTTAGGACTCTGTTTTTAGTCTTTTTCTTTTTACCAGAAATTGAACTAAAGGCTTTTACACTGAACCACATTCCCAGAACATTTTCTACTTTTTAAAGTTTGAGACAGTGCTGGGGGTTTAGCTCAGTGGCATAAGCACCTGTCTGGCAAGCGCTAGGTCGTGAGGTCGATCCCCAGTACCAAAAAAAAAAAAAAGTTCTTCCTAAAGTTTGAGACAGATTTAGTTAAACTGCCCAAGTAAGACTCAAATTTGTAATCCTCCTGCCTCAGCCTCCTTCAGTACTGAGAATACAGGTACGCACCACTATGCCCGATTTCAATTCATCTGAATACATACACAGAAGGAAAATTGCAGAATCAAGTGGTAATTCTTTTAATTATTTGAGTAATGGCTATATTGCTTTCCACAGCAGTTGTGCCATTTCAGATTTCTACCAATAGGGAACAAGGATTGCATTTTTTTCACATATTTGCAAATACTTATTATCTAATTTGTTTTACTTGTAACTACCTGAGTTGGGATAAAGTATATCTCAAGGTAATTTTGTTTTCATTTCTTAAATGACTAGTGACATGTATGGTTTTGTTATGTGCTTACTGGGCAGCTGTTTATCTTCTTTGAAGAAATGACCGATTTAGTCTTTACCCATTCTTGACACAGGTTATTTGATTTTGCTGCTGGTGTCACTGAGTGACTGTATTGATTTGTGTGCACAGTGAAGGGGCTTTAATAAGAAATTCCAAATGCAATGCCCATGCTACCTTCACACTCATCCTCTTAATAAGTTGTTTCATTGCCTTCCAGAACTTATGCAGGTTTCGTTAGTGCCACCTCTGACTTTAGTCTACTCCAAAATCCATTCCTCTTGGGAGCCTGCAGCCACTGCCTGAGACCTTTCTGATTCCATATTTGCTTTGCGCACTCTCCATGCCACAGCTTGGGTGAGCCTGGTATGTAAAAACGAAATCTCAGCAGTCACCTGGCTACATCAAATTAAGCATGTCTGGCCAAATTAGAATAACATTTTGTTTCACATCATGGCCCAATACCATGGAATCTGGCCTTTGCTGCTGCTTTGATGACATCTGTGACATCTCTGGGTTCTCCCTTGTTCCTGCCATTCTGGTTCTAAGATATCTTGGCTGTGCTTGTTGGTGGCTCTGGCGTCTGGCACCCACTCATCCTGCAAAGTTCCTCGCAGATAGCACGTGCATCAGTCCAGCTTTGCCATTCAGGCTTCTCTCTTCCCTCTCTCGCTTTTCCTCCCAGGCCTCCATCTGCCATCATCTTGTTTTAATGCCTACAGATCAGTGTATCCTTCCTGAAACTATATTTGTACAGATTGAGTAAGCTAATCTGAAAATCCATAATACTACAAAATCCAAAACATTCTGAGCATCATCATGAAGTCATAAGTGGGAAACTCCACAGCTTACCTCATGCAGTGAGTTGTCAAAATACAGGGTACAAAAAGAGTAAAAATCATTGTACAATTTGCTTTCTTTTTATGTGTATAAATGTATATTAAACATAAATTAATTCAGTGATTTGACTTGCATCTCAGTCCTAACTTATATATATATATATATATATATATATATATATATGGCAGAATATATATATATATGGCAGAATATATATATGGCAGAATATATATTATATATGGCAGAATATATATATTATATATATAAGGCATAATATATATATTGTATTATATATATGGCAGAATATATATATTATTTATAAGGCAGAATATATGTATTATATATGGCAGAATATATGTATTATATATATGGCAGAATATATATTATATATAAGGCAGAATATAGATAATATATATAAGGCAGAATATATTATATATAAGGCAGAATATACTATATATATATATATATATATATATATATATATATATATACATATATTCTAAAACCTAAATCAACCTGAAAACAGAAACTCTTCTGGTACTGAGGATTTTAGGCTATAATTTCCACCTTGATCTCACAAAGCCAGACTTGGTTGCTACTTGCAGGGTCTCAAATTAACTGTGGCCTAAATAGCATGTAAGCTGGTTTTTCTTTCCTATGGACATTCTGAGCTCAGCAGTCCATCCTAAAGCTTGCTGCTTCTCCCCCTTTTCAGTCCCACCATCTCTAAGACAGGGATTCCACTTTCAAAGTTGCCTCAAAGTCGCAGTTTCACTGATTAGGAGAGAAAGGCAGAAATGGTCTACAGATGTTTGCATAACAGGCAAATCTACCCCTATGAAGGTGTTTTCTCAGAAAACATGTCAATAATGCTTTTTTGGTGCTCTCTTTCTCTTTTTCTTTCCTAGCAAATACTGTGATTACCTTTTAATTTGGGTATAGAGGTTGCAAATATAGCTCAGTGATACAGTGCTTGCCAAGCATGTAGGAGTAACCTGGGATTTTTGCATATCGGCTGTGACTAGTGGACATTTTACCAATGATCTATTACTAAGGAAGAAACCATAAAGGACTGTTGGGTAGGCAGCTAGCAGTTTCTGCCACAATTCCTTTCTGCATGCGTTTTACTGGCCAGAGTATGCAGAGCTCCACGCAAACAAGCAGAAATGTTGTACGTGTGGTGTGCTGCAATACCCCCAGTGCTTGCTGCAGTGTCTGACAGGCACGCCATAAATAGAGGAGCAATAAACATTTGCTGCATAAGGATGGAGCACAGTTGCAGTTATATTCCAAGATGATGTTTAAAAATGCAGACCCATCCTTTCTGCTTCATTCAGGTTCTTCCATAAGACAGACCAAATTAATGCCATGTTAGCCCCTCCACCTTCTCACTCCACACCCTGGGAAAACCTGTCTGCTTTAAACTCGAGAAATAGCATCATTCTTATAATCTGGAAGGAGAGTCAGGCTTCCTTTCTAAAAATCATTACTGCCTAGAGTTTCACATTATTTTCAAGGCGAAGACCTGATTTGCAGGCCAGAACAATCCAAACCCTTTTCATTGACACTATGTGTTCAGGTTGCAGAAAATAACAGAGGAGCTACTGTCTGACTTAGATTGCTCTACAGAATTTCCCAGAAATTTGGCTCTCTATGGCAGCTGTCTGCATTCTGAGTACCTTCAAGAATGAGCAATAGCAAGAGCTGTTCTCAAAAAAGATATTTTTTTTTGGTCTAATTCCATCACAACCTCTCTCAGATTACCGGTGGACACCACACATACGAAAGTGGACGCTATACCTCCCAATGTGTTTACGCAATGGCATAGCAGGGGTTTGGCTGTGTTAAAACCTCAAGACCTCCAGGCATCTGCTGCCTCCCATACTCAGACATTCATTTCCAAAAACGTTTTAGAGTGCGTGATTCAAGGCCCATCCTGAAAACATTTCTCATCTATTACTTTTTCACCGATTACCATTCGACTTTTTTAAATGATAAAACAGGGAAACCTTTAAACACTTGGTGGATCCTGAATTATTAAACATAAAAGGGCACTTTGGTGTATTTATTATCATACTGAAGGAAATCTTGTCTGGTTTAAACTCTTAGCTCCTTAAAATGTCCCCCCTTCTATTCTGAAATGGAGCTAAAAATGCATTGCTGTAAAACTTCATCCACTTTCAATTTTCTCATCATTAGTTTCTGACATTATGAGCTGTCACCCTTCCACGCTGCACACTTCCTCCGGGGAGGAGGCTGGGCATGTGCTGCTGAGGGTTGGACTTCCCAGGCCTCTTGAAACTGATACCAAGCCCCAGGGCTGGCTGCTGTGCTCTCCTCTCCTCTCTAGACAGACACGGCTTGTCTGAGGGCCAGTGTCTGGGGTCCTCTTGCAGGGATAGTTCATAGTATCAAACTGCCTGACATGCAGCAATTTCCTTGAAACCAATGCTGCGTTTTAGCTCTGACCGCATCCTCCCCCTTTTTCTTTGATTCTTCCTTATGGAAGTGAAATTCATATAACATAAAATCAGTCATTTGCAGGGTACCATTGAGTGACACTTAGTACACTCACAATATTGCATAACCACCATCTCCACCTAGTTGAAAAAGTCTTAATCATTTACTCTCCTCAAAACCCCATGGCCAGTAAGTAGTTATTCTATAGTCTCCCTCCCCTGGCAACCACCATTATGCCTTCTGTCTTGGTGGATTTGCCTACTCGGGTTATTTCACATAAACAGAATCATATTTTACATGACCCTTTGTGTCTGGCTTCATCACTGAGCCTAATGTTTTAAAGGTGCATCTAGGTTATAGCATGTGTCAGAACCCCATTTGCTTTTTTTGGAACAAGTAATATTACATTATATAAACAGATCAGATTTATTTTATTCATCCATCCACTTACGGACATGTGACTTGCGTATTGCCTTTAAAGACTGAAGAGTGCTACTCCGAGCATCAGTGTATGCGCTCTTGTTTGAGCACCTACTTTCAATTCTCCTGGGTAAAAACCTAGAAGTGGATTTGCTGGGTCATGAAGTCATTCTATGTTTAAATTTTTGGGAACTACCACACTGTTTTCAACACTCTTACACTCACTCATAGGTTTTTAGAATTGCTCCCCAGGACTCCAATTTAGTATCCAGAAAATCATCATTCCAGGAAAAGATAAACACTCTGGAGATCCCTAGAGCAGGACTTCAAATTAATCACAAATTCAATGTTTCCCTACACCAATAACACCGTGAAACTCAAGATGCTCAGGCCCATATCTTCTCTCACTCTTTCTTTTCATAATTAAGAGAATGACTATGTAGTAGGCTTGGAGCAATCATGTCTGTACTTTGTACAGCTTACAGAATACAGGGTGAAGGACAGACTGAACGTGAAGAGGAAGAAAAAAGAAGAGGTTGAAAAAGAGTAGTATATATGTCAGGTGCCTAGAAACAGGAAGAATCAGGCTGGCTTTATGATGTACTTTTAAGAGGAGACTTCTAAAGTTTCCTTAAAATTGCCCAGAGCTTTTACAAGGACGTAACTACCAGCTTGGTAAGTGCCAGTGTGGTGCATTTCAGATAACCCCAACACTCCCTCTGTACACCACTACAACTAAACTTAGCTGTGCATGGCTATTTTGGGCTCAGAATTCCACCTCCCTTTCTCTGCAAATTCTGTCCTCTTTGCCCAAAATACCATTCCACAAATTGTGTCAAGAAAATGAACACCCCCTTCACACAAATGTGTCAAGCATGTCCACTTCCCTTAAACCTTCCAAAACTCCCTTCCCACTAGGAATCCTACCCATGTGAACATATGTCATTCAATTTTGCTTGTAGTTACAAGGTGTTCTCCCCTTTCCAACTATGTGTTTTTTGAAGGTGGGTGCTCTGGTTTCCTCTTAAAAATAGGAATAGAGTGCTCACTCCTTAAACCAGTGAAAGGAATGAAGTGAGCTACAGATTTAAAGCGTCTCTTGTTCTACTTGGATTTTGCAGATACTTAAGGGCTCGTAAATCCATTGAACTTTTGGGTACATATGCTATTCACACTCCAAATGGTGGTTCTTGACTTTGCACCATTAAGTGAATCACTAACAAATGTGGCATAGAGAAGTGAAAGAAGGAAGACAGGAAAAGTTGGGAGGAAAATTCTCTGGCAGTGATTTATTATGAAAGGGGAGAGTGAATATAATGTGACCAGCACCACGGACACAGACTTTGCAACACACAACAACAATAAGTAAATTGAGTTATCAAATCCACTATGATTACTACCATTCTGACTAAGGGACATATCGGTTTAGACTTTTAAATTATTAGGACAAACATGTCCCTTTGCTTTCTTTGGATAGATAAAAGACAAAGGACATGAAAGGAGATTTAGAGGAAAAGGAAGGACTTGAAACAAAACAAAACAAAATAAAACACAACTGAACAGCACCATGGCAATCAGTGGAGCTTCAAAACTGCCTCTGGAAAGCTGAGGAAAATAATATTCCAAGTTTCAGATGCTGAGAGCTTAGAAGAAAGTCCTTAGTCACTGCTGCAAACAGCAGAGAATGAAAGGGAAAGTCATATCTTGTGGGAAAACATACATTTATTAACCCCTTTACAAGAATTATAAGCCAGGCACTTTTCTATAGATTATGAGCACCTTCAGCACTCATTAAATCTCCCAAACCTTTGCCATCGAGTTGGTTGACCTGTTCTGCTTTGCAAGTACAATACTAGATATCAGCCACCTCCCCAGACCCATGGTGCAAAGCTTGTCTCCTCCTGATCTGCACTCTACATAGTTAACTTGCTTGTACCCTAGTTCATTGATAGAATTGGTTCAGATTGGCACCATAACCAAAACTGTTTCAAGGCACCATCTCCTGCAGGCCTGAAATGAGAAGCAATTTAAAAGGATAAGGTTCAGTCAGTGACATCTTTTCATTTCATCAAGTATAATATTATTCTGAGAAATCCAGGCCACTAGCAGAGCACATGTGCAAATCCTCATACAGCTAGGTCCACAACTAACTCAGTTCAAGGCACAAAACACCATAAAGTTAAGAAAGCACAAGGGATTTTTTTAAGTGGAGTTCAAAATATAGAAAATTTAAACAAGATAGTAGAAAATCAACCATGGCTATCATAATCTATCTTATCTTCAAAATAGCTGCCCATACTATTAGACATCATAAAGTCAAACAAAACAGAACAGAATGTTTTGTTTGGTTTTTTTCTCTTTAAAATAAAAATATATTAAAAATACATATAGAAAAATTTTTAAATTTTATTGCTAGAATTATCAGAACAATAAACAGTGCATTAATAACTAGTGAATTTCATTAATTCCAATAAAACTGTAACATGGAAAGTATGGTATTCATTTGCCTTTGAATGCTATAATTTATGTACTGAAATGTTACATTGTACTCCATAAATTTGCACAGCTATGTATCAGTGAAAAATAAAAAATATAGTTTAGAAGAAAGTGGTTACAGACATTATAGTTTGTTAATAATCATCTATTCAGTATTTGGAATGGATACAAAGATCTCTAGCTCCAAAGAGCTGGATTTCTTAAATCTTAGTGGTTCCATTGGTATAAGTGGTCACCGTGCGCTATAATGATAAATTGTCAGCTGCTTCATGTCTTTCTACACTGATACTCTTTGCTTAAATAGAAATAATTATTTTATAAAGTAACTGCATATCAATATTATAAATTCATAAACCACTTGTTCCAAATGGAAGGTAACAATTTATAAATACAGTGCCATCACAAGTTATTAAAAATCTGCTGCTGCTTGCAGACACCGAGTGAGCCATTATTATCTTTTACTACTTTAAGCAGAGATTTTAGTATTTATTTTTTCAAATGGAGCTTATTTAAAACAGAAATTATCCATTTGTTATTTAAAATAGTAGTTATCAAATATTTGATGTTAAAAATGCTTAGGTATAAAAAAATGGGACTTTTCACTGAAAAACAAAAAGAAGAACAAAACCATGGGAATGGGAAGGGAAGAGAATTCACGGGGAACAACTCCTTCACTGACTGACTGGTTTACTGTTATTTTATAGTGTCTTAGTGTGTCACCCAAATTCATAGTAATGGGATGGGACTTATAGTTTAGGAAAGACTGTTTTCAGCCAGTACTTCAGAAAAAAGAAAGATACTACTATCTTTTCCAGCACTATTAGAATTTTATCTTTCCGGTTATCTCTCCAAGAAAATTTTCATGTCTAATTCTCTCATTCTGGAAGCAACCGCTCTTGCAATTTTATGTTATCTAAACATACTACAAACTTTGCTTGCTACACTGAAGTATCAAGATGTCTGTCCACAGATGCTGCTTGAAAGGACAGACCCTGAACTTATGAGTGTACTTCTCAGCCACGTCACACATGGGCTCTGTTATATTGGGCAAGTTGAGATCTGTCTCAGTCTTCCCATCTACAAATCAGAATACAACCCAGCAACTGCCTCATTGTACCAAGGGTAGTAATACTTATAAAATATCTGTATGAGAACTGAGTACATATAAGAACCATATGTGCATTTAGTGTTATTTTGATTACCTGCCTACCTTAGTTTCCTATTGTTGCAGCTGTAAGAAATTATCAAAAGGACATGATTTAAAACAATGCAAATTATTAACTTATAGCTATAAATTTTGAAGATCTAATGCAAATCTCACTGAGCTAAAATTCAAGATGTTGGTAAAACTATATTTCTTCCTGGAGGTTCCAGGGAAATCTGCCTCGTTGATACTTTCAGACAAAAGGCTGCCTGTATTTCATTGTAGAGATTGCAATGGTCAGTTCAGTTTTTAACGACAAACAGCATCTAACACTCACTTTTGCCTGCCTCCTCCCACTTAGAAGGACCTATGCCATCATGTTGGACCCATAGATAATAATCCAGATTTACTCCCTATCTCAGACTGATTAACAAGACTAATGCTGTCTGCAAAGCCAATTTTTCTTTGCTGTGTAAAATTAGATGATCACAGGTTCTAGAGAGGAGGA
Organism: Dolichotis patagonum; assembly: GCA_004027295.1. Taxonomy (NCBI): domain Eukaryota; kingdom Metazoa; phylum Chordata; class Mammalia; order Rodentia; family Caviidae; genus Dolichotis; species Dolichotis patagonum. Next base: position 70,564 of record PVJX010000515.1, on the reverse strand, counting down.
TATGGAAGTGGGCAGGAAAAGGCAAGGCTGTGTTTTCCCTACTACACAGCCTCTCTTTCCAAGGCACTGCAGATAGGCTTTTCTTTTTCTTTCTTTCTGGCTCTCTTTTTCTTTTTTTTTTTTGGTTAGTTTGTTTTTGTTTTTATTCCTGATGTTCTCAGAGACTTTGAGAGGGCACCCAAAAAGGATGCCACCCACATGTGTATTGGCCCTTATCTTCTATTAGCATATTTTATATGTTCCATACTATTATTTTATCATTCTTTTAAAGAAGACTTTACTTTGGAATAATCTTAGACTTACAGAAAGATTGTGATAATAATACAGAGAACCCCTATGTTTCCTATCCAGCTTCTTCTGATGTTAACATCTTATTCAATCAGAGTTTACTGATCAGACACAGGAAATTAACACTGACACAGTAGTGTTCCCTAAGCTGCAGATCACATTGAAATATAATTCATTTTTCCATTTATCTACCTTTTCTGGATCAGGACTCTATGAAAGATTCCACCATATGTATTTTGTTGTTATTTCTCTTTAGTCTTCTCATAGGTGATTTTTCAGCTACTCAAGACTTATTTGACCTGAATAGTACTTCTTGTTCAACTACTTTACCATTTTCCTATGCTATAATACCCATTCAGGTAACCTTTGAGGATTCTATCAGCATTTGAGTCTGCAGTCCTTGTTTAAGGAAGCACCACTAAAATCTAGAGAAGTCACCAGTTCAACAAGTTTTAAGCTGGAACCTTCTTAGAATAAACCTTTCCCTGGAATACCATAGTCCCCCAACTTCATATTCATAAGCAAATTCTCCCCTTGCACCAAATACCAATGGGCTGCCATGAGCCAGAACAATAAAATGTGACTTAAACACAAGAGATTCTGAGGCATTCATTATCACAACCAGTGACAGAACCACAATGCTAGTGAGCATCCCTTCTCTCTCCTTCTCCCATTTTTCTTGCCTTTCATTGGTTTTGAAAACAGTTCATAGAATTGTACAGAAAGGGCATCAACAGATTAAAAACTGTTTCTCTCTAATAAAATGTTAAACGATGTTGAAAATTAATCACTAGGGCCATTTGTGCTGCTCTCCTCAGAGGGAGATGGCTCAGGAAATTTAATAAATTATTATCACAATGATGTTCCTATTATAGAATTTGCATTTCATTCCCAAGGCTTACTTTCGGCCTTAAAGTTGCCAGATGATGGTTAATAAAATCAAGAGGAATCTTTCGCCTCAATGATTAAAGGGCCACACTTAGAATGTCCACTAAGAAGCATTCTTTGGGTTTAATCATTTCAGCCTGGACCCTGATATGCTTCTTTATAATTTTTGTTTCTTTAAGACAACTAAAGACAGTATTTAATTGTGAGCATGCTTTCCTGATGGAAACACCCACTGTAATGATATGCCTAGCTTAAAAGCAAATCTAATCTACTTGCTTATTAAATTTAAATGTGTTTAAGGCTGATATGGTTTGAAGATGATATGTAAAAGAACAACTTCCATGGTTATAAATGTCAACTCTAAAAATTATATGCAATATAACGTACAAAATAAATGCTGCTTCATCTTTACATTGCACTGTGATCAATTCATTAAACAATGTATTACAAGCCAAGAGGACGCATGTACAACATGAGATGCTATTTGTCATAGTATATTGTATAGCACCCAGGAAATTCTGTAGAGGCACTCTTTTTTTGTCAGCAAGAGATTACAGTTATTATTAGAAAAAGTAAAGAATAGTGGCTTTCTGATGTACCATGGCCAGAAATACTTCTCCAATCAAATATTAAAAACTGAGGAAATCCACTGTTATGATAAAGTTTCATATTTGAACAAAATGGGAGGCAGTAAGAGGTTTCCATAGAAAAGAACATTAGCTGCAACAATGTGGATGATGGTGAAACATTAAGATGAATTGCCCTCTATGTAATGAATCACAGCTTTATTATGCTTTAATCTTATCATTTGCACCCCCAGGAAGTCCCTAAGCTAGACTGATCATCAGGACACCACGCAGAGGAAGCCAAGATTATACTCCATACATTCCTGCTGGTCCCCTTTCCAAGGTCATCATGGAAAGATGGAAGAGAATCCAAGAAACTCACATTAAAAGAAAAAAGCAAATTTCTTCCTAATCCTTTGTATGGTTAATATCCCCCAAAGCCTATTTATGCCTTTTCAATAGTGTGTATATATAGATTAGCCCATATCAACGCTGAAAGCATTTAAGTCACACAATAAAAATGAGTAACACTGTGTACCATAGTTAACATTTCTCTCCACAAAGTTATAACCACTACTGTCCAGGATAGCTATATTCTTGTTTTATTGATTGACAGAGTAGTATTGACTTTTGGGTAGCTCAATTTCTGATTTCATTGGTACTGACTTCGGAGTAGTTATACTAATCCATGCATCTACTCTTCAACAACCTTCTCAATTTTCCTTTCTAACTTAGGTCACTTCCTGTGTTTCCTTTAGCTAATTTTATAGAGCTCAGAGTTTTACTTAGAGAAAAACCAAAGTGTGTGGTTGAGAAGTGAAAATATCTGTTGGGAATTTATTTGAGTCTTAGAGTCATCAATGCTTATAAAGTCTAATGAGAAAATGAGGGGGGAGCCCCACTGACTCTGGCTGGAAGGATTTTTGTTTTAAATCTAATTGTGCTGGGCTCACCAGTTGATCAATGGTTTTGTCTCTTGGCGGCCCTCTAAGAAGTCTTGGAATTTTGTCATTACTCAGTAAGAATTATACTTTTGTGTGACTAATTGATGTCTTGCCCAATGTCTTGCATTTCAATTAGGATAATCATTCATTTCTATTATATATTTGAATTGGTTCTATGCCAGGCACACAGGTGGTCAAGATACAGACAGGCTAGGACAGATTCTCCCAGAAAGCTGGAGGGAAGAAATGACATAGCGTTAAGTTTAATTGTACTCACTGGGAGAGTTATGCAAGCGACTGCCTGCAGGCATCTGTGAGAACCATGAGAAATGATGACCTTGACCTTGTCAGTAATTTACAACTCATGACATTTTTCTCTCATAGGTAGAGTAGTTTATAAATTAAGAGATAAAAGGAAAGCTAATAATGATGCCTCACTGAGAGTGATTTATGTCCTTGGTTTAGTATGTGTGGGTTTGTGGGCAGTGTTTGGAAGGCAAGGCATTCCTTGAATTGGGTAAACTGAGTCAATATGGCTCAGGATAGCAGGGTCACTACCATGACTAGCATCCTTCTAAGTGTCCATAGTCTATAACCATATATTCATTACTCAGTGCCCTGAAGTCTTGACCTGCTCTTAGGCTGGGGGATTCCTGAACCAACCCTTCACTGGGTGAATGTATCACACTTGCCAGGCTGCAGCTATGGTGGCCACATGACAAAGAACTTCCTGCCATCCCTAACCGCCTGAATGGCCACTTTCTGCTTTCTCAACTATTGTCTTCAAGGCTTCTCCAACTCTGAAAGTTGCATCTTTAGCAGCCAATTCAGTGTCATTCCTTGGCTTTTGTGTCCAATCACCCTACACCATTTCTCATGGTCATATTTTCTGCAGCAGCATATTTTCTGAGGAAGGATGAATAGGAAAGCTGTGGCAAATAGATGAAATTTGCTATGGGACAATTGAACTCAGGACAGCAGGACCAAACTTGGTGTGATGTGCCAATGCGCATTGAATAAGCTGCACTATAATGGGTTCTTACTCACTTAGACTACCACATAGCATTTAGGCAATGGGGAACATAGAATTGTGCATACACGCACACATTCACAGAGCAAAATTTCCCTTCCTGCATCCCTTTGGTTATGGTCTGTATTAGACCTCTGTAGCATGCAGTTAAAAGCTTCCTCCAAATGGCATTTTGACTCTAGGTTTTTTTTTCCTAAATAAAACCCTACTCAGACAACAACAGATGATTTTAACGCAAAAATTAGAAATCCAAAGGTAATATGGGAAGATGGACTATGGCTCATTTATTTTAACTCAAAGCATTTATGCTAACTTCTTTAGCTCTGCATCCCTGGTCTGCATCAGGAGCCTATGCAGAGGGTCTGGGCTTGAGGAGCACCCAAACTTCTGGTTTCTCTTTTAGTCAGATCCCACGTCTCTTGATAAATTGGCTGATTCCCCTAAATCCTTTAATGCAATTACCAAAATTCTCAACATTTTATGTAGAACATGTGAAAAACATTGACAATTGTAAAAGAAAAATTATCTATAATTTCACTACTTAAAGTAACTATGATGAGCAGAGATATATTCTCGAGACTCTTGCTCTCTTATGTGAGTTAATTCTTAAAATGGTCTCATTCTGCTCATGCTGAGGTGAAATAGACTCTGCTCACTTGACAATAGGCTGAAAGCATTTTCCAGTGTGATCACCATAAATTAGCCAGTTCTCTATGTCAGAGTTTAGCTCGTTTCAAATTTTTCACCATTAGGAAAAATGCTGATAAATATTGTTTTTCAGAGAGCAATATTTGTTTCTGTTATTTTAAAGGGCTTTTTTATTGTACTAAATTATGTATGTGTCTTTTTTAACCTTCCATACAATTTTTAAATGATTAGTAATCTTTCTAAGGGGTTAAGGAAGGACAGACATACTTTAAAGAAAAAAATACTTCAAGTATTCATGTTCTATCATGTGTCACATTTCCTTTCTCTTCTTCTATATAATTTCAGTAGTTCAAAATGACTATGGAAAGATATTTTAAAAACACATTATAGAGAATATTTTTGCTATCACTGAGTGAATTCTAATGTAGAGTGATATTTGATGGGAGAAGAGATTTCAGTTAGTGCTGTTAGTTATAATAATGATGTCATAGCTTGAGAGAGGATAATGTTTTTGTTAGATATGTTTTCAGGCATTCAGAGGTAAGTTTCATAATATCTGAGAATTTCCTCTACAAAGGCTGGGAAGATCAGTGGAATTATTACATTTTAATATTGAGCATAGGTGCTCATTATATTACTCTTTCTGTTGTACTATATACATGATATTTTTCATAGTAAATGTTGTTTTTAAAAATGAGCCAGAACATTCTTCTCAGCAGAAGTGGCAGCACATGCTAGAGCAGATGTGGTTCACAGGTAAGAGATGTGGATCTGCAGAAAGTTTCTTGGTCCAATACAAAAAAAAAATCTCTATTTTGATATTGACCATAATGATATACAGGAATATATTTGCTACCAGCAAATAGCATAAACAATGTAAAGCAGAGAGGGCAAAACTTTTAGAGATGAGTGCCTGAACTACAATGCAAAATCTACTTACTTATCACAAAGTGCCAACACTGCAATGAAATCTGAATATTGAGGTTTTAGTTTAGAAGAAAAGAACTGATACATTAACAAGTTTTTTTTGTCTTAAAAGGAAAACATGCATGCTACAGGTTTGCCACTGCTAGTCTAAAGGATTTTATGTTACGTACCAGCATTTTAGTTTTTCCCCAGAACCTGGTTATCCCATTCCCTTGATCTCTGACTTGTGTCAAGGAGTCATAGGAGACAATAGCCGAGAGATATTTGAGAGAAGAATGAAAAAGGACCAGGGGGTTAGTCAGTCACTATCGGGTCTTTGTACCTTCGCTCAAGAACATTTTAGGGTTGTGATCTAAGGATAAAATGCCATAGCATCCAGATTGCTCCTTTCCAAACACCTGAAAGATTCACATTCAGTCGCACTCCTTTGTAGAGAGTTTACAGTCTAAGGAGTACGTCACACTCTCCATGTTTGCATACATCATTTCATACTTTCTGCAGGAGAAAAATAAGTGTGCTCAAAGGTAAACTCTATTGTTAGCCTATCTCTGAGGACCAATTTGATTTATGATTTGGGCACACAAGTATCATCACCCCTGATGTTTCTTATGGCATAACAGAAGTGGTGGATTTCTTGCAAACTGGTGTATCCCATCTGGTAAAGAATATATGTGCCCCCAAAGGTGGCCCACATTATCACTGGAATTATTAGGGTATAATATCATCAAAGGCACTAGACCCAGATAACTTTAATCTAGTCTTATCACTTGCAGATGAAAGCAGAGAATCCAATGGACCTCCATGTAATCCATCTCTGTCAACTGCATTAAGGAAATTACCTGTCAGAAACATCATGACTGAGATTCTGTGATTAAACACAAAGTGTAGAAATGCTCAAGGGTACCTGTGAAATCAATATGAAAAAAATTATATACAAACACCTCCCTTTAACTGACTTCTCTTTGGATTGATTCTGTGGTCATAAATATTTGAAATCTGTAATGAGAGATATAACATAAAAATTGTAAAGCATGTGCTCTGTGTTTGTCCCTCTGCCAAGTACTTCCCTATGCTATCCCATAATATCCTATAGTTCAAAAGTTAAACAATAAATTGTATGGATGCACCAATATACTGCACAATTTCAAATGTGTTCATCTAAGGCTCACTTCCCTTATCTCCATGGAATTAATATGCAGATTACACCTTCATTTTAATAATATACATAAAGTATTAAATATATTTTGACATTCAGTCAACACTACCACTATCCTTATTAAGTATTGGTGATCAGTAAGCATCAATATTGCTATTATTTCTTATCAAGCACACATACTTAGAGGTTAAGTATTTTCCGTACAGTTCTGAGATATGTAGAGGTAGAGACATTCAGAACCAAAGTAGTTTTGATTTTAAAAGATCAAGGTCCATTTATATCTCCACACTGCCCAAATTCTTAAAAAAAAGTTTCACTGGAGATCTTTATTGGGTCAGGTGTTCATATCTCTTTAGATATACACATGCAATCAAGAATTATATATTTTATTCCCTTTGAATTGTGTATTACCCTACGTTTGCTAACAAGACAGGACCAAAGGACCATCATAAAGGTACAGGTAAGATGCTGAACTTACATCACATGGTTAATTTTTTTTAACACCTGGGGTGGAGTTAAATCCTGTAGGAGATGTAAATCACACACAGTACAGACAGATACTCAGCATGATGTGCTCAGTGAATGTCTGGTAACTACCATCCTTTACCCTGTTTTCCAGCTAGAACCTCCTATATCTGTTCTCTGCCTCCTCTCTTTCTCTCTTCAATCTAAGAGATTTACAATCAGAATTTCTGTAAATACAATTCAGATAATATTCTTATCTCCTAGGCCACCACCACAGTTTTCTATTACCCTGAGACTAAAACTCAAGGCCCCTGCCACCAGCAAAGAACTTTTAGATCTGCCTCCTCTCTATTGCCCGCTCTCTCCGTGTTCCTGTGGCACATCGCCGCAGTTGTCTCCTTTACTCTTCAAATCCACTAAGCCCTTCCCTGCCAGTGGCTGTGCATGGGCTTTAGCTGCAGGGCTCTTTGCACTCCTGAGTCAGTCCAGCTTCCTGTTCTCCCACCTCCTATGGGGCTTCCTACCATCTCTACCCTGTGGGAATTCCAGTTCATTCTCCTAATGACATCATCGCTGGATTCTAATATGTGATCCTTTGTATGTCTTTTTCACTCACTATCTCTTAGTTCTCCACAAACTTTATCAGTTTAATTCTCACAGTAAGTTAGAGCCCTAATTTACATACTGCATGAGTCAGCCATTCCATTACTCTACCTGGAGACTACCATTTGGTCCTAAGCTTAGAACCGTATGTCATTAATGCAAGCTTATGGGAGCCTGGGAATCACACACACACGCACACACGCACGCACGCACACACGCACACATACACCACTTCGCTTAGAAGTACAAATGAGGTAGATAAAATGCAACATATCTGTTGCAATTAAAGTCTGAAATAACTATGGAGTCTTTTTTTTTTTTTTTTAGCAATGATTAAGTCTTTAGTTCTGAACAGTCTCATGATGTCAATGGCCTCAAGTTCTTGTATAATAGTTCAGGCAGAAAAATTACTTCTGCATATTCTCCCAAATTTAAATTCTCTCTCACCCTCACCACCCTTGGTACACTTGCAAACAAGCATACTTGTAGTTATGTGAGACTACATCTTCCCAGCTCATAATGGTTCCCCAAATCAAGTCTTTCTTTCCTTATGACAGGCACCTAATAGTGACAGATGCATGGGAATCAACTCATTGTGTCTACATCACTATGACAAGGGACTACCCCCTGGATTGGGGAAATTCAGTTCTTTCTTATGGGAGATCTTGAATTTCCTAGTTATACGGTACTGGTAGTTATTAAAACATATGTCATTGTGTGTAAGGCATGGTTCTAAATAAGTCTTTGGTCTTGGAAACCTCAGGCTCAATGGGGAAGACACAGAAAACAAGAAAACAAACACAAGCAAATAACTTTTGATCAGGGCATGTGCTCCTCAGTCAGTGAAGACCTTTGGAAGACACAGCATGTGAACTAAAAAAATTGACAGAGAGGATGCAGGAATATGAGGGCTTTTCAGAAGGTTATGTATAAAGTGGGAAGGGAGACAGGGGGCTGGACTGGCCATCATCCACAAACAGATAAAAAGGGTTGTATTCATGGTGCTAGTGTCATGCCTGGCCCTTGACCCACTGGGTTCCGTCTCCTCTCACCACCGTTTGGCGTCCTTTGGAATTCATGGAACAGTTTCAAACTAATTTTTAGGGCAATAGCTTACCATAAAATATCTAGAAAGGAAGGAATATACAGAACAAGGAAATACAGTAGAAATTCAGTTTCTGTTAAGCCTTCTGGTGATTAAAATACAAAGAGGGACTCGACAGGTTTCAGTGAGAGGACATTTTATGAGGGGAGGAAGCTAAAGGGAGGGAAGAAGGTGGGTACTCCTCACTTCTTGGTGTTTTGTTTTGTTTTGGTTTGGTTTGGTTTGGTTTATTTTGGTTTGTTTTTGTTTGACTTGCTTTTCATGGCTTCAGAATTTCAAGTCAGGTCTCCACAGAAGCGAATAATTGTTTACAAAGCCAGGATTAAATGGCAACTGTAAGACAGCTTCACATAGCTTCTGATCTGAGGAAAGTTCTGAGGTCTCTGACCCTTAAAGCTAATTATCTAGGTCAAAGATACCCAAGAGATTTTCTCTTATGAGACAACTCCAAACTACTGGCAGCAACCAAAGGCTTCTCACAAAAAAGCCTCTGAAACCTTATACAGCTCATCAGCAAAGAAGAGTGTGAGCATCCCATAATATGTGTCCTGCAAGTAGGGTCAGAGGATGTGACGGTGTGTTCCTCACCAATATCTGTTCTTTTCCCTTTTTGTGTTTTGATGGCTAAGAACTTTCTTTACCTGCAAGCAGTGTAAAAAATACTCCAAATATTGTAATTCAGGAAGTTCTCCTGGAGGAAGGAAGGTATATTATCAATTCTGTCTTAACCAAAAATAAATAAAACGAAATTTTGAAAACCTCAACATTTTTCAGAAGACTATCACTAACTGCTAGCACTTATAAGCAAAATACCAGAAGGCAGGGGAAAGTAGGAAGAAAAGGAGTTTGGAGAGGGCAGAGGACCAAATGGAATTTCATTTGCTGAATTTTGTACTTCACTTATTTGATCCTGGTGCTCTAACTCTCATGATTACTCCAGTAGGTGAGTGAAGGTTCTCCTATTTGGAATCTAAGGCGACTGAAGCTCAAAGAGGTTCAAAGATTTTTGTAAGATCAATTAGATGGCAAATGGTTGGGCAGGACAGAAACCGGATCCACTGTATCCCTTTACAGCAAGGGTCAGTAAACTATGGTGTTTGGCACACATCAGTCTCACTGGCTGTTGGTGAAAATACGGATTATTGTATGGCAGCCACATTAATCTGTTTATGCACTGTCCACGGATGCCTCCCTCTCTACAGCTGCAAAGCTGAGTAGTTTTGACAGAGACCTTATGGCCCACAAGCCTAAAATATTTATTGTCTGCCCTTTGCAGCAAACAGTTGCCAGCCAACACTTTACAGCATGGTGATGAGCTTTAAGCATAAAATCCTAACCCTGACACAGACACTTCTTTTTAACCTTGATGCCTAAAATAAACTTTTCCTGTGGTAATATTTTGCCTAAATATTTTCACCTTGAAGCAAATGTTCTGACTTTTTTTTATCATTATAATTCACAGTAGAAATGGAGCGGGGGAGTGCAGGGGAAGATAATTTTCCCGAAGTAAATCTCTTGCAATCCATTCTAACACCACAGGGAACCATCTCACCTTTTACAGGGAAAGGAAGAAAACAGTGTCACTGTACTTAGTGTCATCTCATCTATCAGCCTGTAAAGTACTACCCAATAAAATCAAAGCACCCTACTAGATAAATCAATACCAGTGCATAAACACGGTGTTGGCTTTCTGAAAACATGTCTTTAAAATGTAGAGCTTTGTCCTGTCCTGTGTCTGATGAGAAGAGTGTCCCTTCATTAGGTTCAGGCTTCCTGTCCCTTTCTGACTGTGTGGCATCAGTAACTTACTTCTCACAGAGCCTGTTTGCTGTCTGAAAAGCAGAGAGTAATAATAGTACCCTTCTTAGAGAACTACATAAAGAATTAATGATTCAGTGTATATAAAATACAATAAAGACTGTCTGGTATTCATTGGGTGAGTAACTGTTATATATATATATATATATATATATATATATATATATATATATATATATTGCTGTAGTTGTCATGCTGCAAAGCAGGAAAAGCATAGCATACTTTTCAGTATGGATATTGGGGAGGCTGTGGATGAAACAGAATTTTCCTCCTTAGGAAGCATGCTCTGTGCAATATACTTGGGCAACTGATTGTTTTTTTCAGAATTTAGTATATGAATGAGGCCCAGCGCACCTCCGGTGAATTTTACTGTTGTTGGCACTGCTCAGCTGCATGGTCAGCTTGGTACTTAAGAAAAACAAAAGCAAATCATGTGTATCATTAAATTTAAAATGTCTGACAAAATGAGAATGCCAGCACCTAACAGGCAGGTCCAACAGCAGACATAATTAATTGATCTGCAGCTTGGCAAATTCTCCTACAGATTTTGGTGAATCGTAAATCAGTTCAAGAGGGAGCCAGACAAATTGTGGAGACTGAACAAATCATGGAGAGAGATGGAAGGCAGAGGAAATTATTCTCCAAGGACAAGATTCTTAGAGCTGTGCTTTCTTAGGTACAGGGTAGGAAAATGCTTTGAGAATGTCTAAATGCAGAATCACTTTACATTTTGAATGGAAATGAACTCTGAAAGGAAGAATAATTTAAGTGTTTTCCAAAAAGAAAAAAAAAACTTTCTAGTAAAACATCTTTCTATACAGTTAAAAGGTGATAGTTTTGTCTTTTTCTCCTACTTCCCCCAATATATCAAGAATATTAACACCTGAGGATACATCAAATAAACAGGGAGCCAACAAAAAAAGTTGAACCTTGCACATTAATTATGTATCAGATTAAAGAAACAGCCATAAAAATAAAAGCAGAACTATCTTCCATGTGGCAGCTTTATTAGTTAAGTTTATCACCCACCATATGTGCTGCCACAGAAAATTATAATGGGCCAGCACTGTTAGCCATAAACAAAGAGGGACTGGATTATTATTTATGATCTTGTTAACCAAATCAATAAAGCCAACCAAACTGCACACTGGATCAGTCTAAGATGTAAAGATGGGCGTGGTTTGGGACATAACTTTTAGAACAAGGAAAGGAACCCAATGTTGCGGTCAAAGTGAATTTGGGCAATAGACATGTGCTTATTAGTGACAGAGATACATCCTGGGGTCAGGCATAAGAATTACACTACTATAGTGGCTTTCAACATCTAAAACTAGAACATAATTTAGTAAGAAGTATCTGATCATATGTCCAGAGAATAGCTTCATTTTATATTTCTTAACAGACCTAATTCTGGTTACACAAACATATTCCCATGAATACTATACAACAGTTCCTTTTCCTAGGGAATACATTCGTTTGCACAATACTGATCATCAACCAATCAATCAACCAACCAACCAGCAACTGCATCAAAGAAACCTGAGGATACATCATTCTTAGGGCTTACCTGCATCCAGTTTCCCCCTTTCTAGGCCCACAGGATGATTGTACAAACCATTTCCTTACAGTTGATTAAGACCAAGTGGTGAGCTAGGCCCTAAATGGGAGTGACCAGTCAGCTAATGACTACCACAAGACTTTCAGGTATTTGGTATTTCTCAGCAATTTCAAATAAGGAGATTGTGGGCTCCAAAGTCTGAAGCAAAGGTAGAAAATGCGTCCATGGGGATGAACTCTAGGTCAATGTGTGAGAAACAGCTGTCCCAAGAGCCACTCAGAACCACAGTAGGCTTCCACCAAAAAAATCACACTTTTTTTTTGCTGCCACTGAGATTCTAGTGGCTGGTCTCAACACAAGCATAACCTGATACAGTATCTCCCAAGATTTCTGGCAGAAGTATGCATGGTTATCTTGTTTTTCAGAGGTTTTGCGTGAGTTCTTCAGAAGGAAAGAGCCAAAGTAACTCTATGCAGTAAAGTATTCCTGGTTGATGCTCTGAACATACCTGCAAGGGGAAACTGCACTGCAATAGGGCTGACATCCATGCCCACAGGCCACTTTGGTAAATAAAGTTTTATTGGAATGTAGCCATGCTCATTCATTTATGCATCATCCTTGGCTGCTTTTGCACTCCAGTGGAGGAGTTGAATAGCTGCAGCACAGACTATAAAACCTGCAAATCTAAAATATTTACAATCTGGCTCTTCAGAGAGTTTGCTGACCCCAGAGCCAGAATTCTGTAGGAGTGCCCTGTTTCCCAGGACAATCTAGTTAATAATGAAATTTGCTTGGGTGGCAGCATTCAAAGCAAGCAACTTGTCCTACAAAGAGTAGCCACTGTGAAAACACTACTGAAAATAAGACACAAGGTATAAAACATTACAAAGTACCTCTCACCTACTTTCAATTTCTTTAATTCTCACCTTTGAAGCCCTTAGGGTTTTTATTTATTTTTTTTTCCCCTTTGGTACAACTGATACTTTGGTTGTGTCCACAAGTCATCAGGCTGGAAGACAGCCACATGCCAATTCTTCTTTCATTGGAAGGTGTGGTGTCTCTCTCTTCTCTGTGAGGGGAAACCTATCCAGGGGTTGCAACATATGGCAGTCAGCAAAATGTCAAGTGCTTAGTTTTATGAAAGGGTCTCCCCAAATCAGCTTTCTAAGGCAGGGTCATCTGAATTTATTTGCAACCTGAGGTTGTTTGCATGCATTCAACAAAACATCAGGGGGAAATGAATGTTTATTTTTCCGTTAAAAATTAGTGAATTACTAAAGTGATGTTTAGAAATTCTAATCTGAGAGTAGAGAGATTTTAATAGAAAAGTTTTAAAAATTCTTCTAGCATTTATATCGACTTCTCTTTATCTTCCTATATCTCCTTCTTTTTCTCATTATTCTTATCAGAAACTTTGCAAATAACTACTTATTTTATGTGCATTGCCTGTCTCAGCTTATGATGAGACCAACCATACCACCTTATTGTGTCTGAAATGTTACTTTCAGTATCAGGATTGAGACTTGAAGAACATTTTTCTGTCAATTCCAAGTAATAAATAGGTCAGTCTCTGTTCAGTCACTGTCACAAGGGCTCAACTTTGCCATCACAGCAGAAACATAGCCATGTGTCCATATGCAAGGAATGAGTATGACCATGTATCCATAAAACTGTATTTACAGAGGCAGATGAAACACTGGATTTGTCCTGACCGACTCAGCTGGTTGACTTACATTGTAGGACATTTCCTGACACATAGTAGGTGCATTATAATGTGTGCAATATGAACAAATGAAGATCTCAACAGTCTGTTGCTAAAGTACATTCATTAAACTCATGTTATATGATAAGATTTCTTCCAAGTGCTGAAGAAGCAAAATTAAATATAATATAAAAATTATAGCAGCTAAAGAGATGTAGAATGAAGTTATTACATGCATTATCTCATTTAATCCTATCAATGATTTTAAGAACTATTATTATTAATCTTATTTTACAGCTGAGTTAACCAAAGCTTAACACAGTTAAGCAGCTTGTCCAAAATCTCTCTCTCTCTCTCTCTCTCTCTCTCTCTCTCTCTCTCTCTCTCTCTCTCTCACACACACACACACACACACACACATGCACACACACACATAGCATGCAGCACTACAAATCTAACTGTGAAAATCTGATTATGAGCACATGCTTTGAACCACACTGGTGGTCCGCTAGTGGGCACTTCTAGGGACTGAGGTTCATCTCAGTTATGTGTCAAAATCAACTGATATTAACATAGATAGTTGCTAAGGATCTGCCTCCCAGACACTTAGTTTTCCGCATTTGAAAGCCTGTTCCAAAGTTGACTGTTTCTCTGGGACTGTATATGCTCAATAGGGCACATATATGTGACTCAAGTCTTTTTCATCGCTCTAAAGAATGACCTTCTTCTAGAGAGAACAAATTATGGCAACCCAACTGAGAAACATGGGCAGAGACTTGCTTTACCCTGAGAGGGAGTTAGTCATTTTTCAGAAGATAAAAGACATAATAGCAATTACTGTGTGACTGGATGATGGAACCTCAGAAAGCTGGCAGTGATAGAAAGACGTATTACTTTCCAGATCCTCAGTGGAGGCACACAGGTGCGGTGGGGACAGGAGGGAAGTGCATCCCTGTCTTCTCCAAAGCAGGGTCCTCAGGCAAATGGTCCCTCATTTGCGAATCAGATCTAAGGTCTATGTTCCTGTCTATAATACCTTGCTACAACTAGCCTTTAAGACCAATGAATATAAAGTACAGGGAATGGAACGCTCCTTGTCATAAGTTTCTCATTCTGCATTAAAGGAGGGAGCCCTTTCCTCCTCTTCAGTTCCCTCTACCTAGTCTTGTGCCAGCTTACTCACAAAGAAAGGAGGATTTTTGATAGTGATGTAATGCTCCTCAAGATTCGTTGCATCCCATTTTATAGGTAAACAAGTTCCTTTCATTGAAGTGCCAGTCACCTAAAACTATGCTCAGCAACATTAGACAACATGGAAGTGCAAGATAAAGCCACAATGACATACCACTATATACCCACTAGAATGACTATTATTCTAAAGACAGGAAGGACTGAGAGTTGTCAAGGTTTTGGCACTTTTAGAACCCCTCAGTGTTAATCATAGCAAAATAAAATGATAGAGCCACTTTGAAAAACAGCATGCCTTCTCTAATGTTCAATTTGTTTAATATGACCTAGAAACTTTACTACATGCAACAGAAGTGAAAACACATGACCACACAAAACCTTGTAAATAAATATTAATAAGCATTACATAAAAGAATCAACAACTGTCCTAATAATTGGTGAGTGGATAAACAAAATATGGCATTCCACAATAAGAAGAAATGAACAACTAATACATGCATCAATATAGGCATATGTCAAAAACATTCCAAAAACTTAAAGAGGTCAGGTACAGAAGTTTGTATGTTGCACATATTTATTCATTATGAAAGGTTTAGAAGACAAAAATCAAGAGACCAAAGGCAGATCTAGGAGGCTGCTTTATAGGAGTAGTGTGAGTTGGTGTGATCACAACAGACAGAAGTTACCCCTGGGGTGTTGAAACTATGCCAATCTAAATTAGGATTTTGCTAATGTTTGCACATCTATACATTTATTTAAAACTGAATTTTACTTTGATAACAATGGATTCCATGATATAAAATCATATATCAATAACAACAAAGAAAAATAGTATACCAGTTACCTTCTTTCATTTTTTCTATCCTTGCAATTAAATCTATGCCAAGTTTCACTCCATGGAAATGTTTCGGTAAAAAGTACCCAGACAGAGAGACAGGCATATATGACTCATTTCTGCCCAGTATAGTGATCTATTTCCTTACATAGGACTCCAGCTCAACTAAACAATGTCTTTCTGCATGATTTTTTAAAAGGAGTTAGCCAGGAACTCTAGTTCCTCCATTGTCTTCAGGTGCTTATCAATTAGAGTGCTTCTGCCTGCAAATAGCAAAAAAATTCAGACTGAAACTAGTTTAAACCACGAAGGAAATAATCATAGAGCACCACAATTACTCAATATCTGAGACTACAATACTTTCCTTTCAATTTAATGAGCTTTTTCATCAAGCGCCTGCTTTTTAACCATGTGGGTGATCACCTAGAGAGAAGCCAGAGATCTGGCTTCCCCAATGAAGAGGGGGCAAAGGAGACACAGCTTTTATGGGTAGCTTAGATTAGTGAGGTACCTGCCTGCTGTAACTCCCACCGGGAACAGGATCCTGTGCTCCAAAGTCACTTGAATTTAAGGAAAGGTTGAAGACATGAATGCACTTGTGCAGAAATGAAAAAAAAAAAAAAAAAACAGGATTCTTCTGGGAAGGGGAAGAAATGAACTGTAGAATACAGTGCAAATATAAGTTAGTCTAGAACAGTGATGGTGAACCTTTTAGAATCTTTGATGGTAACAGACATCCTGCTGCGGCATGCCCCCCCGCCATAAATACACCACCACTGCCTGGAACATAAAGAATAATAAACTAGTTCACTATAAAACTATGAGAATAACAGCCTGGAGTTGCTTTTGTTTTCCTTGACTCCTTGCATGGTGGTAGGAAAATCCGAACTTCCCTAGAAAAGAATGAAGCTCATAAAGTGCCACATGGGATGAGACAGCAATAGATTACTTGCTTTCCTAATACTCTAGCCATAGTTATTTCTTGTCCTTTTTGATGAGTTGACCTAAGACATACACACACACACACACACACACACCACACACGCATTTTAAACTCAGGCCAAATGGAGTTTCCATCACTAGTAATGTAAAATATTCACATTAATTCTATTACAAAAAGAGTTACATTAATGTTGCAGCAGACTCTGTAGGAGAACAGGGCAGTAAGTTCTGTAAACATGGATATCACAGTGCTTCTTCATCCACCATCCAGATTCTAATAAAAAGCAGGTGCTCAAATATATTTGTTGAATGAATAACCCTTCACTAACAGGCTCATTGCATTGGAACCTTTTCCTGGGAGAAGTTCAGATGATTTGATTATCATCCATTCCTGAGAGTGACCAGAGAGGGGAGTGCATTTGGCTCTCATCCTCAACTCTCCAAGAAGGCAATGGCCAAGATGTTATTTAACTTGTATAATCTAATAGTTATGACACTGTGCTAAAGAATATTGCTTTATTCAATTTTATGATGCTTTGTGCTATAAGTGGGATTTAACTGTAGATGGGTGTATGGAATTAGTTTCTTTATAGATGATTAAAATAAAAAACGTCCTAAATTTGTTCCACCCTCCTGGAGCCATTCTCAGCTTAACTACCATCTCCTAATATCTTTACTGCACTTTCCCTAGTGTTTCTGAAAATTGCATTCAAAGTATAAAAATAGTTTGCAGTGCTATAATTGAAATGACAAATGCTGAAATACAAGGGAAAAGCAAGAAGCAAAGACACAAGATGGCTTCTGAGGAAGAAAAAAATTACTAGTCAAAGGAGCTCAATTTCACAGAAAACATTTGAAACCAGTACTCTCCTCTCTGATTCTTTAGTACTGATATGTACATGTGGCCAGTTGTTTCAGAATTCTTTTTTATATAGTGAATAGGGTATGGAGGGACTTGAGTTTTTGACAGTAGATTTGCATTCCTGATAGTAATGGTTTCTAAACACGGACTCAGTTTGACTAAGTTTTCTTAAATGGTAGTTAAGCTTCGTTGTGTCAACTTGGTTTTTGTGGAGCCCAGTCACTGACTGGTGGAGCACACTTCTGGCAGTGTCTGGAAGCATAATCTTTGGGTTTATATCTGGTTCTTCACTCCTTCCTCTGGCACTGTTCCCCTGTTCTGCTTCCTGTGTGCCATAAAATAATCAGCTTTGTTCCACCATATATTTCTGCCATGATCTTCCTGACTTGGAGCCAGCTGACCTTGGACTAAGCCCCCTTAAAATGTAAATCAAATTTCCTTGAAGTTATGGGTGTCAAGTATTGGGTCAAGCAATAGGAAAGTGATAAACACAATGACCTGTGATGAGATACAAATTGTAGGAAAGAAGTGAATATTACTTTTCTTTTATCTTAAATTAATGATAAAGCAATATCAAGTATGGTGGTGTATACGTGTAATAGCAGCTCTCAGAAGGTTAAGGCAGGATGATCGCTGAGAGTTTGAGGCCAAAACTGTCTCCATCATGACGTTAAGGCAAGCCAAAACTACATAAGAACTTACCTCAAAAAAACTAAGGACAAAAACAAAAGATAATTATGCAATTTTATCATAATTAATATATCTTGACATTTAATAATTAATAAAATATATTTGATATTGAGCACCTGCTCTTTAAGGGCCTGTTCTTTTCTATTTGTTGGCTTTTATTATTTTTTGTTGTTGTTGAGGTTATCAGGAATCGAACTCAGGCTTGTCAATCGGGCACTATGCTGCTGAGCTATACATCCAGCCCCTTTGTTGGCTTTACAAATACCATTTTGATCATAAAAATTTTTGAGAAAATAGATACATGGTTGTTTTTATTTCTTTTTGATGCTTTAGGCAGAGACAGATGGGGTGATTCCAACACATCTTTTGAAATTAACTGCTCTAGGATATGCACAACTTGTGCTTTGGAGCCCCATAGCTGGTCAGTTTTAAGTGGCAGGAGATAATTACTCCCCCTGTTCCCTACACCTTCAGTGCAGAAGGCTCTGTGCCAGCTGTTTGACTCAATACAGGGAAACCAACTATTACTTTGGAAGGCCAAGAATGAAGACATATTTTTCCCCATTTCAGCCCCTCTGAAGGTGAAGATCTTTGCCTGTCTCTTGCCTCATAGTGACTCTGTTGGGATAACGTGGCATGATGTGTGTTCACAAAAACACACAGTAAAGAAAAAAAACACACAGTGAGTTTTCTTCCTCCTCCTCCCACCCGGCCCTGTGAAAGAAACAACAGGAATGCTAATTACATTTAATGGAACTTGGCACAGTTTCTCAGGAGGTGGTGCTAATTTGCAGAAGGTAACACTTCAGATTTGTTGATAAAAGGCTGGGGATCAAAGGATGGTTGTGGGAGGCAGAGAAGTCTGTATATTTTTCCCACTGCTTCCATGGTGGGAATAGCAATGTCTTCTATACTATAAACACACCAGTGGGAAGACTTACTTTTATTATATACTTTATTAGAGAAATATGTGAGGCATTAGGGAAACAAAAACAAAAACAAAAACAAAACCCTGCTAAGCATGCATATGAAGTAACAGATTTTTGATAGGATTTGAAAGTTACATATTTTAAATTTATAGGGGTTATATGGATGCTAAGTAAAGTCAGAGAAATACGGAATCATTAGTTCACACAAATACACTTCAGTTGTAAGATGCCAAATTCTGGAATGAAAAGTAATTAAGAATCCATCTAATTTGGATGCTTTGTTTTACAGATGAAAATGTTCAAGCATGCCCAGAGCTTCACAAACTGCCAAGGCCATGTGTATCTTGAAGTGGAATCAGATCCCAGCCTCTGTCTGTGGAGCTGCACTCTTCCGTTTGCACCACGCAGCCTCCTGGCAGGCACTGGGACCTGAGTCCACAGCTTTATTCTGGAAATAGCTCTCTGTGAGGGCCTATTCTCCCTTAAGTGGTACTCATAACTGGGGATGTGTCTCTGTTATCAGCTTATTTTGAGCTCTGTGTTATACACAATTTTATAGATAAAAACAGACATTGCCAAAGTCCACATTCAAAGGACCCAGGAACTTCAATGTAGTATGGAGACAGATTGATAATGAGTTATTACAGTTCTGATGCTTAGTTGCTCAGAAAACAGTGACCAGTTGCTTACCATTTAAAGAATCTCATTTGCAAGGGCCCTTCTTGTATGGCACAGTAAATGAAAACAGCTGCCTCCATGTTATTGATAAAGACACCAGAGAGCCAAACGCAGAGGGAGAAAATTATACTCTGAAAACTGAGGTGGCCTCTTGGCCACAGCTTTATCTGGTGTGTGCAGTGCATTCTATGGCATATTAAAGATCCACTCTGAAGGAGGTTTATTTTTATAATCACACAATCTACTTGAGGGGATAAGGCACACCTATGGTACATAAATCAACTGGAAGCAATTTAGTAGAGTAAGACTGGGGTATGAATGAGGGCGTTGGCTTCTTAAGAACATACTGTGTATCAAGGACTTGGTGAACACTTTCTCATTGAATCCTCAGAGTCACCTAGGAAGTATAACCATGCCAGTGTTCTCTTCCACAGATCAAGAGCATCCCAGCCAATTAAGTTGCTGGTTCTAGATCACAATTTTTAGAGGGACAGACCTGGGGTGGAATTCTAAATTGACCAGCTGTGTAGCCCAGTTCCTCACCACCTGGGACTAATGAGTAACAGAGATACACTTTCCTGTGAGGTTCCCAAGAGTGT
The DNA here is from genome assembly GCA_004027295.1 of Dolichotis patagonum. Lineage (NCBI taxonomy): Eukaryota > Metazoa > Chordata > Mammalia > Rodentia > Caviidae > Dolichotis > Dolichotis patagonum. The sequence continues at coordinate 50,143 of PVJX010000515.1, read as the reverse complement.
GAAGGATATAGGGAGGGCATCATCTCCCTTGGGGGGTGGAGAGAGGTGGCTGGTCCCAAAGGAGAAAAAGATTTGGACAAGCAAACATAAAGGAGAAATTCAAGGTGAGAGACTGAGAGCAAGTACAGGACACGCTGGGAGCAAGATGGGAGACAAGCTTTGCTCTGATGGAAGGAAAGAGAAAACTTGACATGAAACAGCCATATGAGACAGAGCCCTAGGTTCAGCAGGGACCAAATTGGAAAGTTTAGATACAAGTCTCAACAGCAACACAGAGGGCACCAAGGAGGCTCTCAGATCATATCATCCAGGTTTCCTTTGAAACCTCATCCTCACTTCAGCAAGCTGTAAAATATTTGTAAGACCCCATTAAGTCTCTCATGGAACCAACATGTGTGGAGTATTTACTCTAAGCCAGTTACAGAAGAGTACAAAGCAAATCTTAATCACACTATCTAGGGTTAAAAGATACTCAAAGTAGGCACCAGTTAAGGAAATTAAACTTATCCTAGGTAAATTCTTTTACCTCTCAAATAGGAAGTGCTCACCTAACAGTGAGGGAGAGCAGGATGAAAAATCACTATCTTTCTATGACTGCTGTTACAGTAATTATTAATTTTGCCATTATATTATACCTCATCTACAAGGAATTTCAGGAATTTGTAAGTAAGCTCTGTAAATCATAATATAATAATAATTATCCAGCATATATATGCCAAAATATTACTTACGTCAGTTACATATTTTTAAAGTAGAAGTATCTGTGTGAGAACAGATAGAACTGATCTTCTGAACCATCCTATACAAGGGAACAGTCTTGCCATTGGGGTGGCAGGAAATAATGCATCTAGATTCGATTCTCTCCCCTATTCTAAGCTTCTGGTTTTTTTTTTTAATTTGTAAATGGAGCAAATAGCTCACATATCCTTCAACAATATTACAAAGACACAGCTAAGCATGCATATCAGGGTTTCATAATGGAGGGCTTTTATTCACTGAGGATATTTGGTTGTATCTGGAGAAATTTAAGGGTATCTCTTGTGAGGGGAGTAGATGTTACTGAATCTAATTGATAAAGATGAGAAAAGATTCTGTTAAATATCTTGCAAATCTATTTGGTACCACCACCTCACCAACAACGGATTATCAGACCCAAAATACAAAGTTAGGAAACCTAGAAAATGATGATACATGCAGAGCCTTTACATAATGGCTAGTATGTCACGGAAACTCAAAAATCATTATCACATTGTATAATGATAACATCTTACACAATAATAACTATTACTATTACTAGTTTGCCATCAACATTATCATACCATGTATGATAAATATGAGGAAACTATGGCCAGGGATATAGACAGAATTTGAAGCAATTATCAGCATTGCCATCTTACTAGGCAAGAACTCTGCATTTTTAGACCTCAGGGAAGACAGTGAATGATTTACCTTCTCCTTCCTCCATGTTCAAACCACACTATCACTGTAACAAACACTGTATCTAAAATCTAGTTATGTTTCTGTGCCATAGTTTATTTCTTTTAATTAGAGTATTAGAATTATTCTCCATGGAGTTCACCCAAGGCAGGGCATCACAAGACCTTTAAAAATATTAAGTTAAAAAATGGAGTTCAGATGAAAATAGAGCCACAGTCCTCTCATTTGAAAGTATATTTGTTCATGTCAGGAGAATGAAGGCTGCATGAATTATTCATTAGAATAACAGTTTATTGGCAAAATTGTTGTCTTTGGATGGTATGCATTATGGAGTGAATAAATAATGTGGAATGGATATTTTTAGGAACTGGAGAGTAAATCTGGGAAGAATATTCGTAAGAGGAAGGAAGGTAAGTTATATCTAGAAGAAGTGGAAGCTTCTCTTAGAAATATGTGAAGGACATAAAATTTGCTTCCACCAAGACATGAAACAGAAACACAAGCAACATCTTTGCTCCCCTGTGTGTGTGTTTGTATTCTATTTAATTAATTGAAATCTTTCTGTACTAGTATGACCAAATCTAGGTTTACAACTTTGTTTCCTCTGGGTACCTTTCTGACGGCCTGATAAGGTACACCATTCACCTGAACTACAGGTGGGAGGAGACCAAAGGCCACCAAAGGCCACTGAAGTTTGGTGTTGGCTCTTTTCTATCTTTTCCCCAGCCTTGTCCCCTAGCATGTATCTCACACTGAGTGTATGTTCCTTCACAGCCCTGCTGCAAATCAGACTGCGGTCCATTTCCTGTTTTCAGAGGGAGGAAGCCCACTCTTGTCTCAACTATGGTTTGTATCTGCAATGTCTCACAAAGTTCCATGTAACTAAGTCACACTTAATGACTTAAGTAGCTTGGTACTACTGTGAAAGAGTGGAGGTTGAAAAGTCAGGGCTTAGTGAGAGGTCTTTAGGTCATTGCAGGCAGTCGTTCAAGGGGGTAGCAGGACCCTGACTCTGACTTTTCCTGTCTTTCATTCTGGCCAAGAGGTCAATCTCTTTGCTTTGGAGTGCACTCTAGCCATGATGAACCATAACGAGCCACTACAGGCCCACTGCAACAGAACCAACCAGTAATGGACTGTGCCTTGGTTACTTTTTTCCAGTTGCTGAAACAAAATACCTGACGCTGAAAATGAGGTTTATTTAGCTTATAATTTTTGGAAGCTTCAGTCCATAATCAGCTGGTTCCAAGGCAGGGTGGCATGGCATTGGGCCAACACTTCAAGGCAGCAGCAGCCTGAGCAAAAGTGGGGCAAGAGCAAGCCTCTTTTCCTCCATGATAGTGTATGCAGGCCACCTCCCACTCCCGCATCAGAGTGGGTATAGCACTTGCAAAGTCTTTATGAGCTCCTCTTGCACAGGATGAGGATATTTACAAAGTAAGGGCCCTAGCTCCCTGCTGAGTCTCTTAGTTAAACTTCTACACAGCTCACATTGACAATGTATCAACCATAAAGGACTGAAATCTCAAAAAACATGAGCCAAAAAGAACTTTTGCTCTCTACCAGTTGATTTAGATGAAATATTTGTTATAGCAATAGTAAGTCAACTAACATATACTCTATAAGCTTTCTAGATCAAACAAAAGCTAGGAAAATTAATTAGAAATATTAATACAAAGCTACACTCATAGAAAAGCTGTCATTGATGAGTGAACATTAATATTGATTGATTCAACCAAAATGAGACTATTCTGCTTCATGAGTTTCTTAAATAGAGCTATCACTGGAAAGTACAGGAAGTCACCGACTTACAAACATTTGAATTGTGAACGTCCACAAATACAAATGGGCCTCACATCATGAACATTGATAGAGGCCAACAAATCATAGATGTAGCTCGTGTGTCTGCCAGACCTCATCACAAGTGAGTGGCTGTGTGCTTACTGTGCAGTGTGATGATGTAGAGTAGCGTAGTGTTCAATGGGAGCCCAGGATGTCTGGAAGCGCCAGGGAAAACAGTGGTAATGTGGAGGATCTGCTAGGAAGTGCAAAGCAATTACCATGGAAACAAAAGTGAAAATACTTTTGTATTTTCAAAGTAGAACCCTTTGTCAGACTTACAAACAAATCTGACTTGCGAACTTTCTCCCAGAACGGAACTCCTTTATAAGTCAGGGACTTATTGTATTCTGGATCATTTCATATTGTTTTCTTTGCAGAGGAAAAACACCTGCTTCATGGAAAATTGAAATATAACTGAAAAATATGACCTCCTCCTTATGTGGATCTATACTGTTAAGGATAGTCTCTTATTTTTCCCCAACATCACAGCTGTCACACAAATTAGCCCCTCCTGAGACAAGAGGTCAGAACAAGTTTTAATGAAGAGCTAAATAGAATATTTCAGATGTGAGGCCAGATGGTTTCTGTAGTAGGCATTTGACTCTGCCCTTGTAGGGCAAGAGCAACCCTGGTCAATGCTACTAGTAAGCAAGGTTATATTTTCATCAATTAAATCTACAAAACAGTTGTGAAGCCTGACTTTCTTAGCGAAACTTAGTTTGAATACTCCTAGTGAAATACATTCCCAGGTCTTTGGTAAGCAGTGAACATAAACTGGTGGCTTATCACGACAGAGACCTCTTAATCTTATAATTCTGGAGGCCAGGAGTCTAAAACAAAGGTATTAGTGTGGCTGCACTCTCACCACAAGCTCCCAGGAGCATTTGTCCCTGCTCATCTCCCTTGTGGTCCACGTGTTGCTAGACTGCAGCAGTGTCATGTCCCCTCACTACTTTGGAAGTTACAAGCTCTTTTCCTTGGCATCTTTGTTGTCCACATCTATCTTTCTCTTCCAGAGATATTTCTCTTTCAGGTGAGATTGCATTTAGCACTCTCTCCGATTCCAGCAGGATGTTACCCTGAAATCCTTAACAAATCACAACTGCAAACACCTTCTTTTCCAAAAAGGTCAAATTCTGAAGTTCCAGGAACTGTTAAGTGTTCCAGTGTTTTTAAGGAGGGGACTATTCAACCCCATTACACATGGTCTAGAACATGCTCTCCTGATTGTTTCAGAAGGTGATCAAGAGAAAGCAAAAGAAAAAGTACTAGAGTGGAAATAGGATCCTGTTTTAATAGTCATCCTATGTAAAAACATGCCCTCTGTCCATTAAACAGGGAGACTGGCATTGCCAGAGAGACAGTGAAGATGGAGATGCCTTGATTTGGAATTTTCTCCTTGGTGCCATCAGGACAGAAGGGCAACTACAAAGAGAACTATGCTGCTGGTGTTCATATATGCACAGCACCAATGCTCAATACTTGCACCACCGGTGTGCGAGAGGTCCCATCCCGGGGGGATGCTGCCTCATGCTGGAGCAGTGTTCAGCGGCTGTCTATGCAGAGTGCACACTGCAGCCACTTCCGAGGCTCTACCATGTGCTGCTAACACTGCTGCTGCTGTCAACTTAGAAATGTGGGGGTGGGGCTGGGGGCACTGACGTGAAGATGACACATTCTCACCCATCTTCCGCACTTGGCTCCTCAGAGGTGCAATGGAGTACGTGTTCATACAAATACGCACAAACAATATACGGCTCATTATTCAGCTATTTCTCAGTATCCTCTAGTCACACTGATCCTGGGCTCCTACCAGGCCATTCTTCTCTGTGGCCTCCAAGTGTCTATCTCTGTGCCACCAGTGTTTGTTCTCATGCAACCCCTTCTTTCTATTCATGACCTCTTTTATATATCCTTTTTTATCTTATAACTCTTGCCCTCAGAACTTCACTTATAACCTCTCAATCTCACTTGTTTGCTGACTGGGTTTCTTTTTTTCTGTAATAAAGATTATTCACAACCTTGGGAGGAATGCTGCATGTGTGTGTGTGTGTGTGTGAAGGAATGTTGCATGTGTGTGTGTGCGTGTATGTGTGTGCACACACATGCATGCACGTGTATCTATTCAAGAACAAAAACCATCACAAAAGGATCAATACAGATCTTCTGCTTCTGGGTATAGTAGAAGGGAAATCTAAACAAACATTCTCATCCTATTCAGAATCACAAATCTAAGAGACAAAAAAAATACCAGACTCAAAATTCCAAGAGAGCAGGAACAAAGACTTGTGGGAACACTTAAGGTATCTTTTCCCACTCTAGCTCAAAACAGTCCCACACCAGAGTACAGGGCTTGTGAACAAAGAATGTTCCCTTCCTATCCCCACAGTTAGGTTCCTTGGAACAGTACACAACCACATAACTGAATGCATCAGCCCAGGCTTGAGCAACCCTATCCTGTAAACATCTCAATTCCATAGTCCTAGCATAGTGTCTTAAACTAGCAGATACACAGTAAACACCCATGAAATGACAGATCATGGGTAGGATTGCATCCTCGATTGCCAAAGACAAAGGCAGGAATTTATAATGATAGATCTGTGAGTATGGTAATGGGGGTTAAACCTAAGGCCTTTTCAATGACCTACATTCATAGCTTACTTACTTGTTATTTTTGAGACATGACCTTACTGAGTCACTAAGTTGCCCAGGCTGGGCTTGAGCTTGTGATCCAAAGTGCTGGAATTGTAGGCACACACTATGGTAAATTTGTTCTTGAGAACCCCAACTTCAGAAACAGGTTGCTGTGATTCATTTGATCTGCCCTCGTATTGTATTCGTTAAAGATTCAGAGTTAATTTAAGAAACAGATAATTTACTGTGCAGTACTTTCACAATGTTTTCTTCTCCCTATAGTTGCCTGAGAATGCCCTCAAAAAGGTAGAGCAGCAATGCTTTCAAAAGCAAAAAGATGAGGGTACCCTAGTATACACTAGTATTTTAACACTGGAAAGACTCTAGACTAAATCTAGAAACAGATTCCTGTGTAGCCAGCAGGTGGGGGTAATTGAGTAAAAACATAGTGTTCATGCTAAAATAATCTTGAAGTGTGGCTGTATGTGTGTGTTCATAGAGGGGAAATTATAAATTATTAAAAGCAGTTATCTCTAGAAGGGAGAATTTAGAAAAGACTTCTATATACTTGGTGCACTCTTTTTGTTGTGGTTTGGACATTTGCAACAGATATGCATTAGTTCTCTCATAGTGAAAAAATCAAACTTGGAAAAAAAATCAAGTCCTCAAATTATGTTGCTATTTACAAACTGAGATCTTGAACATGTTTGCTGGGACTCAGGATTGTGGTAGAGTAAAAGAGACTGATGCTAGAGAAAGTAACAAATGGAACAGAAGAATGGAAAAATGAGTGGACAGGTTGGTCATATAGTGAGTGAGGTCAGCCTCAGACTTGCAAAAGCAATGCATTGCCAGTCCAGCCTCTTCCTACACAGTCACGAAATTTCCTCATCTGTGTGCCATTTTCCAAAGCAGAATCTCTGAACATGACTCTTCACTCTGAATTGATAAGGTTACTAATCACCAGGGGACAAGGGCTCTCTGCAGTGACATTTATACAATTCCCTGCCCCTTCATCCAAATCAAACAAGGTAATACTCAAAAGAAATTGGCCAGTAGACTGTCCATGCTCCAACTCAAACAAGTCAAAACCTTTTCAAATCTTAGTTGGCTGATATTAAAGAACAAATAAGACTTAAGAGTTTAATGCTGCAGACACATATGCTAATGTAGAAATTATTTATATGTGTACGACTGTGCTTGGGAGATAAATAAGGCAGCCATAGATCCTTTTTTGTACTCTTAGATATAACTGTGGGAAGTCTGAATTTGGCTACATTATAGCAGGGTGGGGAACATGCCACTGATCTGAGATCATCAAGCCAGGAGGAAGTCAAAATGGGAATAACCCTGTCTTGACTGAATACTTTTGAAAGGATGCCAGAGATTATTGATATTGCTTCCTACCAGCTTTTAAATTTATGATTCTTTAACAACTGAGGATGAAGAACAGGGAGGAAGGAGGAACAAGAGGAGGATCAGAGATAATTTCCGTTTGCCTTTTATTCATTTAAGAACCATGGTCTCTTGATCCCTCTTTTAATGGAGAATAATAAAATTTACTTATGTATATGCATAAAATTATCTCTATCTTTCTGTATATATAAATGTATATATGAAGGTAAGATAATGATAGATACCTGATAGATAAATGGGTAGACAGATTTAAAAACAAATGAACACACAGAAATATGATAATTTATATTTTTGCCTTAGAAACTAGACATCATTCCTCCATTGCTAGCATATTTCAGCTAAAGTGTAAAGTGCTGGCTTCCCTGGCACGTCTTCTAGAGCATGGAGGGTTTTCTCTGGCAAGACACCAACTCCCTTGTGAGGAGCTGGCTGCAGCCCTGAGAGAAGGAAACTGACTCTTCTTACAGTAAATGTCAGCCCCAGTGGGAAAACCTTACTAGCTGGCTGTGTTCTGGGAATAAATATGCTTTTAGAGATTCATCACCTGGAAAACTCAACTTGGGCAGCCCCCAAGCCCTTAAACCTGTTTACTAGGCAGAGGACAACTAACCTTTCCCATTCTGACCATCCCTAGTGGAAGTCAACTGAACACACTCCATATTCCCATTTTAGGAGAGACTAGCAACTTCAACACACAACACTCAAGTTTCATCACCTTTCTAAGGCTGGTTTGCGTTCTTGAGAGTATATACTAAGATGATTTTGAGGTATCCATTTAAAGGAAAAAATCTCTGGAAAAGCTGTTAGTTTTTCCTCTTATGTAAATTATTTCCTCTTACATAAATCTTGATCGCTTTCACATCTTCCTATAAAATTCTATGGAATTAAGACTCCCAAAGTTCAACACTGGATAAAACTTACTAGTTGTACTAGGTTTACTAGACTTAGCAAGCAAATTAACCACCATGCCCTCAATTACTGCACCTGTACCATGGGGTTAATAACATTCCTGAACTCCAACACTGACCAAAGAAGGAAAGGCACTCATGAATAGAAAAGTTTATCAAGTGCCTCCCACTTGGCAATAAATGTTGCTTTGAAAAGTAGATGGTTCAGAGAACCTTTAGCAAATATATGATGGATTTGTTATCCTTTTGTTATGGCTTGTGTCTAGATACCCCACCCCCAAGCCTCATGTAATCATAGGCAGGGCTTTTTCAGGGGTGACTGGATCTAGAACATGTGACACTGGGATGGATTCCTGGTGCTATGTTAGGATCAAGGGCACTAGGATTAAGGGTGCCTGTGCTTCCCATCCTAAGTATCCTGAAGAAGATATAAGGAATAGAAAGAGCTGTAGTCCTCCCTTTCTTGGTACCTTCTGCCCAACATGAACTTTTTCTCATCTTTTACGTTTGTCTGCCATTCTATCCTGCCTTGGAGCCAGTCAATTAGGGACTGAAACTTCTGCAAGCTATGAGCTTAGTAAACCTTTCTCCTTTAACTTTGGGTGTCAGGAATTTTGTTTCATCAATGACAGAAATGTAACCAATTCACCCTTCTAGAGTAGCAAAAAAGCACAAAGAAGTACATTCATTTACCTGATGAGCTACAGATAAGAGAAAGACACACACACTGGGGGGTGGGGAGAGAATATCAAAATCCCTAAACATAACTCTTCAACTAACACCTCAAGCCTTCAGAGGCTCCTTTATGCAGGAATGAAATATGAAAAATTATGTTCCAAGTTCTACAAATCACAGTAAACCATCGATATATTATATACTTCTGTCCTTGCCAAATTCGACTCAGCATTCCTGTTGATTACTAAAATACATGCCTGGGAGGTGGGAAAACTGGTAAACACATTCAGTGCTGAAGGAATACAAAATGAGAGCAGGATAAACAACTGAACTGGGAATGAATGTGGAACTGTTAAGGCTAGACAAATATAGCCTATTTCTCTAGCTGTATTTCTCTAGCTCCAGGCCATGGCAGACATCACTAATTGAACATAGTACTCTTCCTCTATGAACCCGCCCATGACACCGTGTTCCTCTGCAGCTCTGTTGCAGATATTACTAACCCCTCAGAGATGGAAAGTGATAGGGAACCATTTTATCATCCAAGAAGTGGACTAGAAGGAGGCAGCAAAGTCTACAACCATGATAAAAGTTTTTGGTAGCTGTAGACAATGCAGTCAAAAGTAGTATTTAAAAAAGCATAAGATATAGAGGAAATCAATGAAACCGATGAACTGGCTTCTTTTCATATGTATTGAAGATCTGTGGCTGTCATAGATATGAGGAACAACTAACTAAGCACATAAGAACAAGACATGAGAAATGATTTTATTATATAAAATGTTGACATAAAGTCCAACATCATGTGAAGTTTAGAATTTAGTTAATATCGAAACTCCTTAGAGAGAAACAGAAATGTTAAAGGGAATAATATTTAACTATGAGGAGAAATTAGTCCTACTATTAATATAAATTCCATAAATATTTAGAAGAGATACATGGCCACAGTTGCACAGATAACGATGAGATATATCAAGAAACACAAAAAACCAATTAATTAATATGGAAACTGTCCCCAAAGAGTATAATTTGAACATTTAATTCAAAAACAAAAACACACTCAAACGCAATCATCTGGTTCTTATATTAGCAATAATTAGTATATATGATCTAAGCCAAGTCAGAGATTATTTTTCTATTCCAAATCAATGAACTACCAACCTTCTGTTGGGGCAGATGGGACGGATGGGTTGATGGGGGAGAGAAAAAGCAAAATTTCATGAATTTTCAGTCTACCCAACAGATTAAGTGGCCACATCTGTACTTGACAGGTCTGTGCAGTGCTATCTCCTGCAAACTGTTTTCTCCAGCATCAGAAAAGAGATGGGGAGGAAGAGGAAGAAGAAGAGGAGAAGGAGGAAGAAGAGAAAAACAAAGCCTCAGAATAAGAAGAGCTTTTGGCTCCTTGTGGCTATAGAGGCTGGTAATTCTTTAGGGAGGCTTTCAGGCTGGTGACCCAGGGAAAGGAGATGTTTCGGTGCTGGTGCGAAGGTTGCCCAAAGGCCACCTAGAGGCGGAACTCCTTTTTCTGGGACTTCAGTATTTTCCTCTAAAGGTCTTCACTGATTGAATCAGGTTCATGCACATCATAGGGAGTCACCTAATTGACTCAAAGCCCACTGATTGAGTGTCTCTCTCTCCCTCTCTCTCTCTCTCTCTGGATGTTGGGATCAAACACAGAGACTTGTGTTTTGTAGGCAACTGCTCTACCATTGAGCTACTTTTTATTCCTTAAATGTTAATCACATCTCAAAAATGCAAGGCAACATTTGGTTGTTCGTGGCAATGACTAAAGTCCTATTTGACCATTTATCTAGGAATAGTGGCTGGTCAATTTATCCTATGAAATTAGCCACATATGAATCACACAAGTACCTTTACTTGTTTTACCACCAACCTACACATACATAAAATTAGTTGCCCTGGCTTCAAAGATCACATGAATTGAGACATTCAGAAGGAAAGGAAAAAGAAAGGTGAGAAGAGAAAGGAGATGGAGAGAATTCTAAATATTATCAGTCCATAAGGTGTCTGTTGACTGTAGTTACAGACACATGAGCCTGCATATGGGATAAATGTGAGTGAAAGTAGTTCTATGGGGGTTGGGAATTTACCTCAGCAGTATAAGCACCTGCCTTGCAAGAGGATAGGTGGGAGTTCGATTTCTGGTACCAAAAAAAAAAAAAGAAAGTAATTACATGGATATATATATATATATATATATATATGCCATATAAATGCACACACTACACAGACATACTACACAAAAGAACAAAACAGTACACAGGCACATACACACAATATAGACACACGACAGATACATATAATCCATAGATACAAACATACCACATGCAAATATACAAGTAGAACTGCATGAACAACACAAATACACATGTACACACCATACAAACACAGAAGGGCAAATGCAAAAGGAGAAAACTAGAAACTGTAGAGTGCATCAGTGTCTACATAGGGTTAGTAGAATTCATTATTTCAAAGGCTCTATCACCTACTGTGACACGATGCTACTGATTTTCAAGATGTTTCCCTTTAGAAAGCTGAAAAAAGGCATCCCTTTGTATTATTCCTCGCAGCTTCACATGAGAATAAAAATGCATAATTATATCAAAATTGAAAATTTAATTTAAAAAATAACAAGTCATCAAAACTTCCTAATGATTCATACAAATAAACACACAAGTTGAATTATGTTTTATCCCCAGAAGACCACCAGGTCTTTATCCATATTTCCTTTCAAAATGGAAAAATATTGTGTGTATTTAATTTACTGTCTAGATTATGATTTTTGAAGACATTTGTGTTTTCTCACCTCTGAGCTCAGGGGCCACAGTATACTGTCATGGCTTATGTGAGATGAGACTTTGGTGGCTTTAGGGTGAGGAGATGTTGTCCACCCCACTGTCACCATCCAGTCCATACTGGCAAATGATTACATGGAAAATTCAGTTCCTCCACTTAGCTCTGATAATGACATGTCCCTTGAGTTTAGCACTAAGCTATCCAAACACCCACAGTTTCTATTCACTGGATTTTGCATGGTTCTATGTGTCCCGAATTGTCCTTATGCACCCTCATTCCAAAATAGCTGCATCTCACTGTGAGCTAGCATGATGCTATGTTTGGTTCCATGGCAAGTCTACATCCTAACTGCATTTGGCATGGGCTGCAACCTCCCATTTACCCTACATTCATTTGCAAATTGAAATGGTATCTTGCACTACACATGTTTCCTATGATAGTTTGTCCTGTGAATTAACTTAATAATGAAACATATGGTCTGTCTTCCCATTTCAAGAGCCTGGGTTGCATTCATAACAGCTCACTGCTAGGCAGTAAAGATGCCCAGGGTGGAGTTTTTCAGCCTAAAACTAAGGCTGGAAAGATGTTCAGGTGAGTTTGCCTCCATTAACCTGTGATGATGAAAATATTATTGCATTCTACATTCTATAGTTTGGAAGGAGCTGCATACTTAATAGTTTAATCAAGTATAATAGGAGAATTGAAAAATTCCCTGCAAATTTCTTTCAACCTTTCAGTCTGACAGCAGAGAGTGTGTGTTTATGATGAGGAAAATGTTTCCTAAAAGGTATATTTTTGTTGTTGTAAAGAAAATAGTTTATCACATACATAGTAAGAATGTAAATAAATGAAACATTTTTGGAAGGCAAATCTGAGCAATATCTTGGAAAGTAAATGGAAGTAGCTATTGCATGAATAAGGCATTATCCTATGCAGATGCATGTACAACCAGAGAGGGAGATGGGGTGGTGGGCATAGATGTTATGTTTGAATTAAGAAAAAAACTAAACCACAGCATTCAAATGTACATCAATAAAGAATCTATTAAATAGTTTTATACATAAGTGGAATACTATAAAACTATTAAAAATGATGTTAGTTCTATATATTAATATGAGTATATATGAATTATATACATTATATATATATAATAGATAAATAAATGAATGGCTAGAATTTGTGTGGGGGAGGAGAGAGTTGGTTAGGTGGCTGACAAGTCTTCCATAGCCCATTTCCTTGGAATATATTCTTGGGAACATTGCACTTTCTCTTCCCCAAGTCTTGGTTCCTTTATCAAAATCCTCTTGAGAAAGAAAGAGAACTAAAGGTGGTAATAAGTTCACTATCAGAATTATACAGAAAAATGCCAAAACATATTTTCAGCTTTGATTTTTTTAGAGTATAAATTTTGTTGCGGTATTCAGCTGCTTTAAAATATGTGTATTAAGTATAATTGTTTTATTCTTCCAAAATAAGGGGATTAGGGATTTTTCATTAATATTTTAAAGGAAAACATATACCTACAATACACACATTCAACTTAAAATCAACTGACATTATATTTCACTCACCTAATTCAAAGCAATGTTATTTTGAGAATAAAGTTATTAAAAGTTAAATCCCTATTCTACTATTTACTATCAATGTTAAGCATGCTATAAAATTTGCAGCACTAGTTTCTCTACTTATAAAATGGGTTTGCTGGGCCAGGAATATAGCTCAGTGACAGAAGTGCCTGCCTGGCAAGTGCAAAGTCATGAGTTTGATTCCCAGTATCAAAAGAAAAAAAAAAGATTCAACAACTGGGATCTCATCTTATTGAAATGGATTTGCTAATAGTATATGTTTTACTGAATTGTTAAAAATATTCATTAAAATACTGCCCATAAAGCATTTGGCAAAAATGCTACTGTTCCATTACTATGTAGTGTGACATGTGCAAGTTTCCTCCATATTACTGAAAGCAGAAGATTTCGTGACTTTTCAGTCTTGTGTTATGCAACTCCATCACTATTTCCTTACAGTTGCTCACTTTTCAACATATTCTAGATGTTTCCTTTAAGTTTCAGAAGTGGAAGTTCAGCCCCATCTAACTGGAGGAAAAGAGAGGGTACGGCTGCCTGTGAAAGGCTACATCTCTGTGGGTATGCAAACAAATGGCCTCTTGTCAGGGAAGCCATGAGAAGGGTCCTGAGGTCTCTCTGTAATAGTGCAGTCTCTTTCAGACTTCCTCCCATATTCACATGAAATGCTTGTCCAACATTTAACTTGTGGCTTCTCTCGTCTCCTAGGCAGAGATGGATAACTGATTGTCTGCCTTCCACCAATAGAGTCTTTCACTTGTCTCCTTCACGAATGATAGCTTGTACTCATTTATATATCTGTAGCACATCTTCCCATTGGAAATCCGTGGTGACTTGATTCTTGTCATTTCATAATATAATACTTGACCCAGAGTAGGTGCTTATGAACAAATGACTTCTGCATGAAGAGATAAATCTTCAGTGCTTGTCTAACTAAAAAAATTTCCTCATAGATTTGAGCCTGTTAAATATTCTGGCAGCATATTTACACAAATCTACTGTTTAAATATTAATAATGGAAGCAACAATGATGGTGATGATGGATAAATTAAAAAGCAAATTCACGAAGATGTCAACAGAAATCTTTTGTTTCCATTCTCATTAGAAAAGCTGTATTTTCATCAGCTTTACTGCATAACTAGAATAATTTACATCTGTCTCCTTCAACTTAGCATCAAAACCAAAAAATCCAATAGATTTTTCAGAGGTGGTAGCTTCTTCATAGTACTTTTTCCCCTCACAATGACTCTTTGCAAACAAGCGTAACAACAAACAAATACCACTCCATCCAATAAATGACCTCCCTCACTCTTCCTGAAAGATAGGACAGGAGAGAAAGATGAAAATAAAAGGTTGTACATAGAGACTAAAGCAGATCATGTTTATTGATTTATTTCAATCGATGGACATGGGAAAGTTCAGGAGACTCTGACCCTGCCTGTAGGTATGTCTTTGATAGAGGTTTTTCACCCAGACCCAGAATTGGGTTGAAGCAAAAAAAAAAAAAAAAAAGTTTGTGTCTACACCAAGTAACAACAATAGACTCCTACAAGGTGTCAGAGATAAAATCTACCTTTTTTTTCTCTTAACAAATTACAATATTAAAAGACAATGTTTGTACAAAATGTTAAATCGTGCAGTGGTCTTATGCAATTATCCAAGTGATAAAAATGAATCAGAACCCTGTGCACACATTCTGATTTGTAAGAATCAATAAATTTTCTCTCTCAGCAATGACTATTTACTCTTTGATTCACAACTTGCTAAGTTCATATTTACTCTCAGAAACCGTCAGTGTGATGCTCCTAGGCTCAATGGAATCCTTCAAAATGGAATGTCTTATCAGGTTTACCATATCTGAATAGGAAATCTTACCCTCAGAACCTGTGAAGAATCCATTAAAACTACTTTCTGTAGGAGCTAAGATAACGAGGAGCCAACTGATTTAGTAAATTCCTTCTCATCAACAGGTACACACACCAGACAAATGTCTTTCCAATGAAATTGGCATTGGCAATGCTACAAATGAAATTCTGTGAACTTTACTGCATGTGATAACGATTGCATGATCACCTAATGAAAAACACTAAACCTTATGGGTACTACATTTCAAAAAGCTGGGAATGGAGTTGAAATCATGTGATGGTGTAAGAGTGGTAGACAACATTCGACAGCCATTGAATTTGCCAAGTATTGAGTTGAGGTAATGGACCCACCATGGAGTTCTTTCACGCTAATTTGCCCATAATCTCCAACTCATGTATTCTGGTAGTGGCATTTCTCTTTCTACTAGCAGACTGATGTCCACAGGCACACACCATAACATACCACTGTTATCAATGCATGAGGTAGCCTAGAAATAAAACTGTATTTTCCTTCATTTTCCTAAATTTCCTTCATTTCCAGCCCTAAATATCAGTGCTGGGGTAATAATGCAATCTGAACATAGTTGATACCTCCTTTTATTTTATATATGGAAGCTTCTTTTTGTTCGAAACACAAGTTGTTAAGAATATAGCCTGAAGGTTACAAATGATCACATGAAGAGAACCTGCTTGAGAAGGACAGCAGAAATGGATGAAAAGATTGAGAATGAGAAACAAAGGAATGTAGTAATATTACTTGGCACACTGGAGCCAGCCCTATTTGAAGAAAGTATACCTTTTGGAGTCCTAATTTTATGAAGTGTCATCATATAAAATAGTTTAAATATATTTGAATTAGGTTCTGTCACTTAAAATTCAAAACTTTTAGAACCCAGGCAAAGGCAAGAGAAAAGCCCAACTTCTACTCCACAGCTATGTTACTAACACTCTCTTCCCCAAAGAAATCAGACTTGAGCAAAAGAGGCCTCTGGGTCAGCAAAATTCTTTTTTTTCCCATTGAACAACTTCCCACATGACATTGACAGTTGGAGATTAACAAAATAGTTCCTGAAAATCGAATGTGCTTTATAGTCTCTGTCATTTGATGGAGAGAACTCTGGTGCTACCGTAAAAATAATTTTGGAAAGAAGTATATCTGCATTCAGAAAGTGTCTGCCAAGATTTGGCCTAATGCAATTTAAAATGGCTAAGACAATCAGCTAGCTTGAAAATTAAGGTTTCTAATGGGAACACCTACTCAGCCCTAATAATAGGGGAACTACCATCATAATTATAATGTGGTGCAAGCAGGCACATCATTAACTAACTTTTCTCAGCTACTGCAATTAACAAGCATCAATAGATTGAGAAAATTATTAATAACCCACACATGCTTCAGTGTACACTGCTTATTCTATATTTTTTTCAAGTAAGAAGCAAAAAGTTCACAGCTGATACCCAAACAATCTTTCATTTATCACTTTCACAACATTACTTGTACTTTTAAATATTTCTTTCTAGAGATAATAACAGTCTTAAAGAATTAAGTAGTGAAAACAGAAGGAAATACCCTGAAAGTGAGCAGTGCAATCAGAGAAAGCATCTTTTAGGATGTGATCCATAGCCCATTTCTCACTGTACTCCTGATGTGGTCACTTGTGAAGTTGTTTCTATCACTGAGTGGTGATGATGTTGGCAGTTATTGAGTTTGTCACTTTTCATGGTACAATGTGAATCAGCAGTTCTCAGGACTCATGACCAAAAGTAGGTCTCTGATATCCATAAATCATCTCAAATTATATGGCATTACAACACAGTAGACCCTATCTGGTATGTACATGATAACAAAGATGGATTAAACAGAGGGAGAGAGGGAGAGAGGGAGAGAGATTCTTTGACCTTAATGTTTGAGGGCTCTTAACAGAAGGAAACTACTGTTAAAGAACATCCATAGACCATGAAAGCCTCATGATTCTCATGATGGAAACAAACACAAAGAAAGAGGGAGCTTGGCAGGGTCAGAACATTCATCGCTTCCCATAAGAATGGAGGTGTAGAAGGTTCTCAGCTGATGGGACACCAAACACACAATTCTAGTTATGGCTGGGTTAGGTGGAACCCATGTGTAATTCCAGCACTCTGTTCAGAGACAAGAGGATCACAAGGTCAAGCCCAGCCTGAGAAACTTACTGACTTAACAAGATCCTATCTAAAAATATAAATAAATAAATAAATAAATAAATAAATAAATAAATGAATAAATAAATAAATAAATAACTGACTGGGAATGCAACTCAGTGTGAAGGCCACTGGTCCAATAAAAGTACAGCATCTCTCCCAACAACGTCAGAAAACAGTCTAGACATTAGAAAGCCATGATGGATTTTGAAAACAAGTTATCTGATGTGCTAAGGATAGAAAAGTTGGTAAGAAGGGGCCTGGTAAGAAAGACAAGCTCTCTATTGAGGGTCACAGTCTTTGGAGAGTCTTCAGTCAGAAGTGACATAAGACTGCACTTAACAAAAACATCACTAGGACTGCAACAAGCAAAATGTAGTGGAGGAAGTACAGCAAAAGGAAGAAAGTCATAGGAGATTGCACTGATCTTTGCCAGAAATGGAAGCACTGCTAACCAAAGAGTCCGCCAAGGCAACTGGGCAGGGAATTAATAAATGTTACTTTGTCACCACTGGAAGATGAAAGCACAAACATGAGTTTCACCTGCATCTTGACTGTCATAACTATTGCCCCTAGGTTGAAACAGCATAAGAAAACCCAGAAATTTTGGTTTTCAGTATACAGTACAAAGGTAGAGATTTGGGAAAACTGAGCTAAACAAAATGGTTTCCAGTGTATTTCTCCCTTCCATCTCTAAAATCTGAGTTTGTGAAGTTCATGTCCTCGTGTAAAGAAGATAATCTTTTAGGAAAAAAAAAATAAAACAAACAGGGTATAAGGCTGGTAGACCAGAAGGCTCCGGCCCTTAAAGCACTCTGCAAGTGCTAAAATGTTCCTTGTTTTTCCTATCTTTTTCCCTGCTTCAAAAGAAAAGCATCAGCCTGAACTTACTTTAGGTTCATGCAGAGTCATTTGAATGACTACCTGTAAGCAGGAGAAAGAATGAAAAGGGTGACTTGGGGGTCACTCTGCTACAAACATACTCAGAGCCTGCTGCCAGCAAATGCCTGGGGCTGCTGAATTCAGGATCAGATCTGGGCAGGCTCTCCCTCCGAGTCCTCTTCGGGTTTCTGCTCAAACGACTGCCTCATTTGGAGCTCATTCAAGTGTGCAAAAACTGGAGAGACAGCAGAACAGCAAATCTATTCAGTGACCATTTAAACTATACAACTGGAATTTATCACAAGTACAAGGGAAAGGGTGAATCGTTAGAAAATCAAACTTGGAAATCTCCTCTTGATCAGACAACTGTTGTTTGCTCAGGGAATTGGGTACTGCAGTCTTTGAACATTAAATATATACAGGCTCCTTTTCATGTAGAGAAAGGATCTGAACTAGAGATACACACTACAAAACAAGTCTTAAATAAATAGAGGGGAAAACATGAGAAAAGTGATAATACATAAAAGGAAAAGAATAGAGTATTAAAAAAAACCCCTAAATTTGTAGTAAACTGTAGTTCCTCATGTCAGGACTTCCTGGAATTTCCTTATAATCAGTATTGGAAAGAAAATTCCTCTATAAGCAGTATCTATTGGTCCTTTAACCTTTACCCATTCATGTTAAAGTCCTGTTTTCATGATTGTTGGGCTGACATACTCTGAGTACTACAAATTATAAATACGTGGATCCTAGGAGTTAGACATGAAAAACACCATGGAAAACATTTCTAAAATTCATCTGGAACAAGAGAGATAAATACAAGGAACAAGGGTAGGAAAGGAAGAAAAGAAATTGTCATTATTTGCAGATGACACAATATTCTACATAGAAGACTCCAAAA
The DNA here is from genome assembly GCA_004027295.1 of Dolichotis patagonum. Lineage (NCBI taxonomy): Eukaryota > Metazoa > Chordata > Mammalia > Rodentia > Caviidae > Dolichotis > Dolichotis patagonum. The sequence continues at coordinate 31,002 of PVJX010000515.1, read as the reverse complement.
ACACCACCAAAAGACTTCTAGATTTAATAACTGTCATGGTTTATGTCAGTGGCCCCCAGGGTTCATGCATTTGCATTGTGCATTTGTGGTTGGTTCATTGTCTAGCACTTGGATTGAAGGTGTCAGTGCTACACTGGCCTAGGGATGTAGCTAGCATACAATGTAATGGGAGGAAGAAGGTGTGTCTTTCTCTCTTTTGCCACTTTCTGCTTGCTGTTTGCAGCCGCCATGAACTGCGGCCCTGCCATGCCACCCTGCCTTGAAGCCAACTGAGTACAGACTGAAACCTCCAAAAACTGTAAGAAATAAACCTTACCTTTCCCAACTTTGGGCATCAGGTATTTTGTCTCAGAGAGAAGTAAAAAGTAACTAAGACAATAACCAAATTCAGTAGCATAAGCAGATACAAAGTCAACACCCAACAATTAATAGCATTTGTGTACACAAACAACAAACTCACTGAGAGAGAAATTAGGGAAACCATACCTTTCATGAAAGCATCCAAAACAACAACAAAAAAATGAAATATTTAGGACTCAATGTAACACATGAAGTAAAATATTTATACATTGAAAATTACAGTACTATGGAAAAAAGAATTTGAGAAGATTTCAGAAAATGGAAAGATATTCCTTGCTTATGAATGGGAAGAACCAAAATTATGAAAATAGCCATCCTCTCAAAATTTCTATACAGATATAATGCAATCCCAATCAAAATACCATTAGCATATCTCACAGATCTAGAGAAAACATTCATAAAATTCATCTGGAACCAGAGGAGACCTAGAATAACAAAGGAAATCCTGGGCAACAAAGGCAAGGCAGGAAGCACCACAATTCATGAGTTGAAATTATACTACAAATCTCCTATAATAAAATCAGCATGGTACTGGCAAAAAAAACACAAAAAAAAACCCAGACACGAGGGTCAATGGAACAGAATAGAAGATGCAGACACAGCTACAAACACACTCAGCTACCTTATCTATAACTAGAACACATAAAGAATTTTTAACAAATCAGATCTCCCTCCAAATTCAAGGACCCAACCACCTGGGATGAATACACACTTATCAGATAAAGAAATACAAATGGGGTCTGGGGATTTAGCTCAGCGGCATAAGCGCCTGTCTTGCAAGCACACAGTCATGAGTTTGATCCCTGGTACAAAAAAAAAAAAAAAAAAGGAAGAAAGAAATAGAAATGACACACAAATATATGGCAAAGTGTTCAACATCATTGGTCATTCAATAAATGCAAATGAAAACAACACTGAGATTTCATCTCACAGCAGAAAGAATGACTGTCATCAAAAAATAATTCAATAACAAATGCTGGCAGGGCTGTGGGGGAAAAAGGAACTCTTTTTCCATTGTTGGTGGGAGTGTAGACTGGTGCAATCACTATGAAAATAATTGTGGATATTCCTCAAAAAACTAGGATTAAGGGTCCATTATATCCAGCTATTCCTCTTCTGGATATTTTTCCAGAAGAAATGAAAACATCATACCACAGCAAAATATGTACACCCATGTTTATAGATAGCAGCATAATTTGTAATAGCTAAATCTTGGAAATAACTTAAATGCTCATTAACTGAGGAACGGATAAAAAAATGTGATATTTTTATACAATGGAGTACTACTATTCATCTATAAAGAAATATAAACTTGAAGCTTTTATAGGGAAATGGATGGAATTAGAGACTATACTCATAAGTGAAATAAATCAAACTTGCATGTGTAAACATCATATTGTTTCCCTAGTGTAAGAAACTGAAAGAGTAAATAAGATCCAAAAGGTATAATAGATATTGTGAAACAAGAAAAAAAAACTAAACAAAAGGAAAGAAAAACTGGGGTGGGGGAATGGAGAAAAGAAAGAAAAGAAAAAAATATATATATGATAGCTAAGAAAATTGTACTACTAATTCTATTAGTTCATTGAAAAGAACAATGATTATATTGTTTGATCAGTTTTGCATGCCTATATCTGATAATCTCAGCAACTATTTTGAAGATAATAATATGCAATATAAGGGCCAGGCATATAGCTCAGCAGTGTAGGCATATAGCTCAGCAGTGTAGGCATCTGCCTGGCAAGCACAAGGTTCTGAGTCCAATATCTGGTCCCAAACAAAAACAAAAATAAAAAACCAACAAAACTCCCCCAAACCAAAAAATATGCAATATAATAACCACTATTAAGTTTTCTTTTTTTCTTTTCTTTTTTTTTTTTTTTTTTTTTTGGTACTGGGGATCGAACTCACGACTGCATGCTTGCAAGGCAGGCGCTTATGCCACTGAGCTAAATCCCCAGCCCCAATAACCACTATTAAATTCCTATCATCTTGTTTTGAAATTCTGTGTTGTTTTGCTTTTTTGATTCTTTTTAAAATAAAAAGAAATTAAAAGTCAGCATGATTTTTTGTTTGTATTTGTGTTTTTTGAGTTTCGGGTGTTGAGGGTTTTTCTAAGTTGATGGCACTTGAATTCCTCTGGGCTGGCAGTTCCAGGCCTATTCATCTTTGGTCATCTGTAGTAGTGAAACCTTTAATTTGACCCCTGGTCTTGCACTGACAGCTCTTATACTTGTCTAGTTCCCACATGACTGCAAGATACTCAGTTTTAAATGATTCCTTGGAAAATGACATAAAAAAGATCCCTATTGCCTCTGCCCTTAGCCAAACCTCACATTTTCCTTATTGTAGTAATCACTTCCAGTGAAGTCCTGTGCCATATCACCAACACTATATCCTCCTTGATGGCTGGCAGAGCCAGCATGCTGCTGATCAGATTCCTCCTGAGAAACAAACAAGGTAATCACCCTTATCAACAGCCTTCATGACAAGGCAGGGGCCATGAGAGGAAACAGGTAGAAAACTATATAGCTCTCGCCTGGAAAATTAGCAGAATGAAGTGTCCTACAGAGTACACATTCCCCACACACCAAAGTGAAAGTGTCCGCATCAGCTTCAAAGCAGTATGATTACTATGAGAGACCTAGAATGATCCTTAATAAAAGTCTCAAATGTTCAGAGATAGAGTATTTGGAATGTCACTGGATCATGTGGCCTCTAGACATATTAGTGGAATAATCCAATGATGAGTTAATAGTTCAATGTGCTGTTAGGAGGTGGGGCCTGGTTGGAAGAGGTAGACCCCCCAGGGACTTAACTTTGGAGGCTGCGTCTTCCTCCTTGACTCCTTCCTTTGCCCTTTGTTTCCTGGCTGTTTCAGGTTGAACAGCATTCGTTCTCCAGGTCCTTCCATTATATTGTTTCTGCCATGGAGCCAATGGTGCATGGCTTATGCTGCATAGCCCTCTCTAGTGTCAAAAGTTGAGGAGCAACTTTGTTCATTGTCACTCATGAGCCATCCCTAGTGGAGATAAAAGAACTGATAGTCAAGCATGTGCTTCAGGGGTTCAGTTGGATGTACCATCACTGCAATTACCTCTCGCTTTACCCAGGGAAGACTGTTACTACAAGCACATTCTCAAAGGCGAGATAGATTGCAAGCAAGCAGAGCTATCATTTTTAGTGCCACAAAAACATGGAATTTCAATACTTGACATTTGCAGCTACTATCCAAGGTCTTAGGCTCAGTCTTGTGGGAAATGGAGAAGAGGCTTACAGGGGGACAAGCAGTCCATACTCTGATGGATACTACGCTGTACCCTTCCTTTCTTCAGTGTAGACATGCTTAGACACACAGGCAGAGTTTGATTCTGCCCTTTTGGAACTATTAGAACAGAGGAGTTGGGACTTTCAACCACAACATGCTTAGCCCCCAGCCAGGTAATCAAACTGTAGCAGTAGACTGGGTACTTAGAAAGAAGAAAGAAATCAGTTGTTAAGTGATGCTGGTGGTAGTGATGGAGGTGGGCACATGGGGGAAGGAGGGAGGTTCACAAACTCTAGGGAGTGGGGTCTCTAAGAACTCAACTGTATGCAAAGGGAGAAAATCCACAATATGTGTGAGTCATGGAGAGTCACGTGTGGGGAGAGAGTGACAGAGACTGATCAACTACTTCAGACACTGGCCTGATGTCCTGCCTATGGAGACATCACTGGGACACATCAAGCTCAAATACACATTTTTCTAAAATTTCAACACCCTCATTCACACCAAAGTAAGGCAAAATAAAACTTTTAAGCACCCCAAAAATAAGTTTAGCTCCTAAATGCTCTAACATAGGATGGGGATGACATTGGGTAGGTATCCTTGGCTGTAGGAAAGCATCCCAAGAACTGAACATACATTTGCAAAGGGTTTGATGTCAAACTACAGCTGGTGACAAATGAACAAAGCAGCTTCATCTGACCAGGGCTTGCCAAGAACAACTTAAATGAAATGATGCTGGCTGACCTGTTCTAGAATTCTTATGTCCCTGCCCTCTGCTAGAGGACTCCAGAATAAGCTGGTTTTAATGCAACCAAAGGCACGACCTATCAGCATGCCACTGGAGACCCAAGGAGGCACAAATCCAGCACCACAAGGCAACCTTCAGGAGTCACCTTTTCCAGCCATGAGCACTGTTTTATTCTAGGACTTGGTCTGGGGCATTTTCTCCTAGTGATGCAGGAAAATATCTTATTTTCTCAGGTATAAGTAAAGGGGTTATCTGGGGAAAGTAGAGGGAAGCAGCATATAGTGGCACCATAATTGAGCAAACACTCAAAGGAAGGGCTTACCACTGCATCCCCACGTCTGGAGTTCATAAATAGGTCTAGACTAGAGTCTCCCACACTGTGAGTTTCTAACCTTTTCATCTACAACCATGTGCAAGTATGAGCACCAGAAAGTGTGACTCTGAGGCCATTGAGCACAATTCTGTAGCTCTGTGACATATCCGTTCCTTTGATTCCTTGCCTTCCTTCAAAGGATTCTGAGATCTCTCAAATGAACAAGCCTTCAAGCTGAAAAAGCAAATCAACCCCTATTTCATCTAAAACAATTTTCTGCATAAACAAGAGGTATACTTAGAGGCTATGCCCAGGAGAGGCAACTCCTATGCAGAGTTTTTCTCCCCAGTGGAGAAAATTTGTACACATGGACCCTAAACTCAGAAGGCAAATTATGGATGTTCTGAAGTCAAAACTATGTGTTGAGGAAAGCCATAATTTGCTCCCAGGAAAACTTCACAAAATCAATCCAAAATCTGTGAACAAATATTGCTGTGTAAAATCCTAGAGGGAGGCTGTTAAGGTGCCTGACACCCAACTAATGCTTAGCGAATAGTGCTCTAAATAACGTAAACATAGTAAGAGGGCCCTTGACTGAAATTGGGTTCACCTGAAGGTCTTGTGAGATGCTGTAGTGATGCCACTACAGAGAGCTGAGTTCCCCAGGCTCAATGTTTTCTCTCCTTCAAGGACACAGGAAAGATAATAAGGGTGAGACAGAGCTAAGAGGAAGCTACCCCATAAACACAAGGTAGGTATTATTATTTTTATTTTTATTGGTGCTTTGGCTGCCTTCAGGGGAGGGGGAAGGTTATGTGAATATGGCTAATTTTCTGCTTCAGTCCAGACACATTCTAAATTACCGAGCCACATTTTATTTTAAATTGACTAATAAAGAAATCTTACACCCCACACCATTGCACATTGCCTTGGGTCATTTAATGTTCCCACCTTCACAGTAGCTCAGTCCTGATAGCCGGGTCAGTGGTGAGTGGGCTGGAGAACAGTTCAGTGCCTATCATTCCGCCCTCCTTTATGGTTTTAATTCCTTGTTTTGTTCCTCTTTCTTCTCTTTTGCCCCTGATTTCCAGTCTTCTCCCTCTCTCTCCCTCTCTCTCTTTCCCTTCCCACCATCTCTACCTCTTTCTGCTTATTTCTATCTCTCTGTCTCTCTTTAATTTGCACTGACCAAAACACAAAGATAATGATAACAGATATCATCCTGAATCAGACGCTTTCCCGTTGTGCTCACTTAAAAAGCAAAAAAAATGTACAGCTTTTTGCTTTCCCTACATAAAAATAAATGGAAAACATTTTGCAAATGTCAAATGCTATATAAAAGGAAAAAATATGAAGGACACTGGACACATAAACAATAATACTAATGACAAATTTTAGCTCTCCTAAAGCACTCTCAGCCACCCAGTTCCAATGCTGGAGTTTTATCTAAAGGGTCAGAAACCAACTATATCATAGGCTGAAGTGTATTCTGGAAGAAAATTATTCTCCAGATGTGTCTGCAGATGATATTAAGCAAAAGGAGAAGAAAAATAAAAGGAAATTACTCGAGGTTAGTTATTTTCTTTTACTCATACATTCATTTAACAGTTTTTCAAGCAACTCTATGTATCCATAGTGCAGTAGGTCACTGGAAAAGCAATGCACAAGACAATAGAGGTGATCCCTGCTCACACTTAGCAGGCTCCAAGAGGGAGAAAACTGCAGAGACATGCAGAAGCAAACAAGATAATAGCAGATGGTGGTGTTACACAGCAAAGTGATTTGATGGATTGTAGAGAAGCCAAGTAGCTAAGGTTTGGCCCTAATGAGAAAACAGTACTGTGGTAGAAACCAAACGTGAAAAGATCCCAGCATGCAGAGAACAGTGCTGGAAAGAATAAGTACAAACATTCAGGAGCATAACAAAATTCTTCAGCTGTTTCAGGAAGCAAGAGCAGATAGGGTACAGAAGCTGATGGCAGAGTGAGATAAAATGAGGTCCAAGAGCAACCCAGTGTCTGGACCCTGCCTCATGGGCATGGTTCCATGTCTAGACCTTTCCTTAATAACATGAAAACCCTCTGAGGCTTTCTATGGGGGGTGGTGTTGTTACAGTCTGAATGATGAATGTTCCACGCAGTTTCCTGTTTTGGAAGCTTGGTTACAGTATGGCGATGTTGATGTGGTCTGGTCCTTTCAGAGCTGAGCCTGAGGAGTTTCTCAGTCAATGGCCTGAGGGGATTTCTTCTATGATCCCAGTTAGTTCTTGAGGTTTTGTGAGAGTGTTGGTATAAACATGAGCTTGCCCTGCAAATTCACTGGCTTTCTGGTTTGAGACTTAATCCCTGCCCCCATGCATACTCCAGGCTCGGTCAGCTGCCATCATGTAATGTAGTTAAAAAAATCCTCACCAGAACTGAGCCGTGCCAGCCCTATGCCCTTCAATTTCCAAAACCATGAGGTAAACAACCCTTTCTTCTTCTTAGTAGTTTTCCTCAGATGTTTTGATATAGTGATGAAAAGTTGACTAATACTGACATGATGAGATTTATGACTTTCAAATGACGTCCCGGCAGCTGTGTGGGAGGCAAGAGCAGAAGAAAAGTGCCCAGGTAGGAGATGGGATGAGAGATACTAGATGAGACATGCTGGTGACTTCGACAAGGCTGGTGACAGTGCAAATGAAGAAAGTATAGGTTGAGGCTCGTTCATTAATTCAATGCCAACAAACAGAAAAGGATGATCAACCAAGACTGTAGCAGTTTATCCATGGAGTCACTAACTGTAGATTAGTTTAACTCATCTAAAGTACAAGCTAATATTCTCATTACCATATTCTCCATCAGGTGTGTGGGAGGTGGGTCACAAATCTCTCTAACAAAGAAATGATTCCCAACTCTAACCATGTTATGAGTCCACACATTACTGAATATTTCTGAATATTTCTTCTCTTACATCATTCCTCATAACTTTCATGAAACAATCATCCGGGAAGGAATCCTGGCTGTCTCCCCAGTTTCAGTCTAAGAAAGGTCCATCAGAGAAGGTGCCCCATCTACTTAGGTCAGCATTATATTCCCAGAACAAAGCACTGTGTCTGGCATCCCTTAGGCTCATGAAATGAATAAATATTGGATGTGGCCTGAAATTAATCCCCTCCTCTCTCTCTCAATCTCTGAGTCTCCAGAAGGTAAAGCACAGGAAGCAATCAGAGCCCAGCATGAACACCCACCCATCATTTCCTGGTCTGCCTCCCACTCCCTCCCCAGCTGACTGCAAGTCTAGACACATCATTCTGATGAAGCCAGGGCCTCCTTGAAAGAGATGACTCACAGCTTAGAAATACCTAGGGCTCCTGGGGTTTGCTGAGGGTGGCTTCCTGGCAGAGTTCTGCATGGCAGAAGGAGGCTGTAGCCTCATTCTTCTTTTTATTTTCCTACTTCCATGTCAACTCTAAGCCTCAGGAACTGCACTGGAATTCCTTTCGTAAACACCAACTCTTAATGGCAGATACTCACAAATAACATCATAGAACCCTGTTCTTAGAAAACCCCAAGATGAGGGACCTTGAAATCCATTCTGTGTACCAAAGGGAAATGCACTGGACAACTTAATGCTCTATTCCCTATAAATATCTTTTGATTCACGTTGACATCTCCAATTTCAATGATTACTGTATGGGATGCCACTCTGAGAAATTCTTTAAAGGTTTTCAATAGGAACTGTTGATTCAGGCACTGATAATATGCTGCCTAAAGAGGTGCTGCAAATATTCTTTTATTCATTCAAAAATGGAAATGTGCCCCATATTTCATTTATATACATTCACATTTAAAATATATCTACTAAAGTCAAACTTGACACCAAGGCCTGCATATCTATCAATAATAAAAACAGATAAGGCTCTTCTTCTTCTAGAATTACCTATATGGGGAGATGGCGAATATAGCAATGAATACATAATTGCAAATCGAGGTAAATGGCATAAAGAAAATAAAGTCCTGTGATGTACACTCAGGGTGGCAGACAATGGAGACATGAATTGAATGGTCAGGAAAGATGACTAACAGAGATTAAGACAAAATGCAACATTTAAAATGGCTGTTGAAATGAGAAGAACCTACCATTCAGGGAGTGGGGGGTAGAGATGGACACAGCAGGAAAGAATAAGAGTTATTCTGAGGCAGAGGGAAACCCATTCTTGAAGACTGGTCAGCCATCATCCTCCAGAGGTTCACTGTCTAGTGCCATCTTCATTTAGGTGCCAAGTTAGCAGATCAATTTACCTCAGGCCTTTTTTCTGGCTTCCATCTTTACCTTCATCTTCTTCCACAGCTGAAAGGTTTGCCATATCTCTTTTCCTCACTGGAGTGTCCTTGCCTCCTCACCACTGGCCTCTCCCTAACACTTGGATGCTGATCTGCAGTTCACACTGCCCTGTAACAGCACTGTGAAAGGTCAGTGCAATCCACTTATTCATCAGTCTTCCCCCTCTCCCCAACTTCGGATGTTGCTCACCAATTCAACAGTTTTTTGTTCGTTTGTGTTTTTTGACCCTAGAGGTTCAAACCAGGACCTTCACACTGAGCTATATCCTCGCCCTTTTAAAATTATTATTTTTTAAGATAGACTCTCAATGTGTCATTAATTTACCCAGGCTGGGCTTGAGCTTGTAATCCTCCTGCCTCAGTCTCCTAGAGGGCTGAGAGTCCAGTGTGTGCTACCATGCCTAGCTATTAACCTAACATTCCTCAAACAGTTTCTATGCCTTTGCCTCTTCTTCCAAGATTAAAGTGTTTCTTTCCTCACCACTGTCCATAAAAAGAATAGTACTAAAAATTATCTTAACTCTTTATTCAGCACACAGTCTATGCCAGCCATTGCTCTAAATATTTTGCAAGCCTGGCTGCAAACTATGTTATGCTTTACAGTTAGGATCTTTCTCCCTCAGTTTTCTCCTGTCACGGTTTCCACTCCAGCAGGTATGAAGCATCCACTTTGGCCTCAAGAAGAGAAAAGAGGGAGAAAGGAATGAAGGAATGTAGCCAACCAGAGCAGAAAGAAAGTGCTGCCTACAAGAAGTTTGTGCTTCCTGGAAGCTGGATGAGGTGAGTATGCTGAAAGGGATCATAGAGAAGTCGTGTAGTTCTATTGGAAAGGGAAAGATAGAAAAAGATAGGGAACAGGGAGAAAGGGGAAGACTTCAGACACCCCCATAGCAAAATCTGTGGGTATAATGGTACCTCAAAACAGAATGGGTGTCTGATCCTAGTTTCAACCAAATACTGGAGTCTTAAGCTTGTGACTTAAAGAAATGCAGTCAGATCTTCAGGAGAAGGTCAGAGTGGGTGGCCAGGCAGTCACGGGGTGGGGGGGGGACACTGTCCCTCTGGGAGACACTTCCTGCCCATAAAGTTGGACTGATGAGAAGGATTAAATTAACCTTGTTCAAAAATAGCAAAGAAAGTAGTCCTTATTGCAAGACTGAATTTGGGACATGGACTCACAGACTCATAGCCCCTCATAATCCTTTTAAGAACCTGATGTGTTGGGCATCCTTCCCTGTGTTGTCAGTAAGAAAATATTGCCCAATGCATCTATATAGCTTTCCCATGTCACAGAGTGGCAGAGTAAAGATTTGCATAAGATTGTATAACCTTGAGCCCTGAGCCTTATTTACTGTTTTATCACCAACAATCTTATATACAATTTTGTACAAGTTTTATTTCCATTTTTTCTACTCTTCCTCAGGAATCTCAGTATCTCTCATGAGTTCAGGTATTCATTTCTCCTCCTTCTTTGTCCCATCTGGTTCCCACATCACAAGCTTTCAATTTACATGATCTGATGACCCTGTTTAGTCAACAGTGCTTCCTCTACTGCCTGGCCTTACTTCAAACCTGTGACTCATTCTTCTCTCCAAATGCTACTTTATTCTTGGGTATGGCTGTAGTCAAATTTCCAGATCTACCTTTATTTTCTCATCTATAAAATCCATGTAAATAGAAAACCTCACTGAGATAGTCTAAGGATTAAATTAGCTTATTCCTGCCAAACCTTTAGTATAATGCTTGATAAATAACAGATGTTTAGTATTAGCCAGAGTTGTTTCACAACAGAGTTTATGAATGTGTGTGCATGAATTTGAAATAGATTCTGAAACCTGAAGAGTTTCCACTCTAAGGCCATGCAAGTGATTTTGTTCCGTATCACCTGCTCATGCTCCCATTGTTAGTTTCTTTGGCTTGCTTTGTTTTTGTCCTATATCAGCCTTCTTTGCTGATCTGTGATTCTTCTACATTCCTTGCAGCGATTCCTTGCATGTCTAAAATCAGAAAACTTCTGGTGACTTTCCAGTTGTACCAGAGGATCTAGCATAGCTGAGACAGATTAGACTTTACAGGTAATCTCAGATGTACCTTGAGTGCTGCTCCATCTTTCTTTAGCTACATAGTCATGGATACAGTGCTTAACCTCTCTGGCCTTCAGGAATATGGAAGTAGAAGTAATACAGAGGTATGGGACAGTTGCAGCCAGTTCTTGGAATGGATCATGAATAAAAGAGAAACAGCTATAGGAATCCTTTCTGGCCACCTCCACCTCTCATGTGCAGGTATACTGGGCTTTATGTGTTTAAGAAATGAACTTGTGGGCTGGGGATTTAGCTCAGTGGCCTAAGCATCTGCCTGGCAAGTGTGAGGTCGTGAGTTCGATTCCCGGTACCAAAAAAAAAAAAAAGAAAAAGAAATGAACTCGTTATGTTAAACTCTCTGGCCCCAGGCATATAGTTATCATTTCGGGATTTAGTATGTTCTGGTAGTACTAACCACCCAACTTTTGTCCGTAGGACAAATGGAACTTTCTTTAATGGCTGAGAATTCCTACGTGTGTATTGTCCAGTATGGTAGCCATTGGCACATGCGGATATTGAACACTTGAAAGGCAGCCAGTCTGACTGAGAACTTGAGAGATAAATTAAAATAATTTATACTGGAGTAGTCAGTGTAGCCACTGGCTATCATATTTGCCAGGGAGGAGGAACTAGTCATTATGTTGTTCTTTGGAAATACCAAGCTGATGAGTTCATTTCCCTGACTATGGAAAATTATTTCCAGCTTTTGTCTACCCTACATATTCTCAGCTTGAAGGTATTTCGTCTTTCATTCAGCTCCGTCCCAAAGAGCTGCTCCAATAATATCAGACCTCTTATTCAGGTTTCACTGACCAGTGCTACACTTTAGGGAAAGGGAACCTAGGCAGGAAGGGACGCACTGCTTACGATGCTTATTTCTAGATCAAAAAGGCAATTCCAGAGACCTAATGCAGAGGAACAAGCAGGCCGGATACAAAATAGAAAAAATAGAGCTTCTTTTGGATTGTTCTACATCCAAACTACCTGAAAAGAAAATCTGCGGTCAAAAAACCAGAAATAAATAGAAGGAGGTCTTCAGAATAATTACATGTTGTTAATTGAAAAATGTTAATCACATCATATTAGGAGGAAGACAGGGTTAAATTGGTAAAATTTCAATTCACTTAGGCCTTATCTCTTGTTGGAATGAACCAGATGATTAATCCTCAATATTCTTCAGGGATGCAGTGAACATCAGCAATTAAATTAACAACTACAAAGTTTATGCTTGGAGATTCAAAAATGAAAGACGGAAACACTTTAATTTTTCACAAGTTGTTACCTTAATTATCTTCTTATTGCTCTGTCTCTTTTCCCTCATTACAAAAACACACCCCTTAGTATTCACAGATCCCTTTAATTTGCTTGAGCTCTGTAACAATGTGAGAAATGTCATCGGAGATGCAAAGTCATAAATCTTACTTTGTGCATGCTCATTGGAAATAAATTGTTCTGCTGTGCCTAGCCTTAGTGTTCATTTTGCAATGTGCTGACAAATTTCCCTTTGCCTGCAAGTATTCTGGACTGTCCGCAAACCTATGTGCCCAGCAGAGTATTGCTATCACTTTAATCCAACAACAGCAAAGACAAAATTCCTTATAACAGGCTAAAACTTAATTGGTCAGGTTAAAGAAATTCAATGAGAAGAGAGCAATGTAGCAGTTAGGGAAATAAACAAGAACTCAAATTGAAACTCTTATGCTAACACACTTAACTATAGAGACATGCAAAAGGGCTTACAGAAAGCCTACATTATCACCTGCAAACTTGTAATGTCTTCCTTATTTTGTTTCATTTTCTCCCCTTATAATGATACCTCTGAATTATCAGCAAAGAAATCTCACTTTGTAAAGATCAGATAAATCATCTCTGTTAGAATGCAGCTAATCAAAATTGAAAAAAAAAAAAGAAAGAAAGAAATCCACCAGCAGCTACCATAAAGACAGAGAATGCTGCCTCATGGTGATTAAGAGGTCTCTGTTTAACACACATCTGTGAATTAAAACTATAACCATCACCAGCACTATCAGCACATCACATACTGCTTTACTATTAATGCAGATGCCTGTTTGCAAATTGCAGGGCAGCACAAAGTCACCCACAACAGCAGCAGCACAGCCACAGCACCACAACAAAAGTGGTTTTCATGGCCAGGCTCCTTTAAGCAGGCTTTGTTTGATGGCAGTAAAAGCTAACTGGAATTCTTTCCTTTATTCACAGATCATTTTCTGGCCATGGGGGTGAGAGAATCAATGATATAATTAAGAAAATAGGCTAGCAATTTGGAAACTGTGAGTAAATGAAAAACAAGTTCTCTACCAAACCCTGAGCTCAAACAGCAATAGGATCAAATGATTGTGAGTCCAACTCAGAAAATGCGTGAAAACATATCAATAATTGAATGCATTGCATCTTCAGCACCTCGAGAAGTAATCACCATCACTATAAATCCTGTCCTGGAGTGATGAGAAAGGCTTTGACGGTTATATATACTCGGGTAGCATCATCACTTAGTCCACTTTTTGAATTTCCAAAGTTTCACAGCAAAATGTCATATCCCCAGAGTACATTCTCACAACAAATTATTAGCACAGCTCTATTGATCATCACCCAAATGGCAAAAATCTCAATAAATTTCATCTGGACCTTTACTGAAACCTCAAAAATGCATTACACCCCTCTCTGCTGACCATCGTTTTTATGATCGCTATTGTATTTGCAGAGCAGTCAATTTTATACAGCATAACAAACTGCCAAGTACTAACGCGATTCCCTCCATTACTGAGGCCCATGTATTAAATTTAGTGAAGCACAGTATCAGACTTCAAATATTGCAGGGCTTAGAATTGAATGCTGCAGAGCCTAACATTATCAACCTGACAAATACACTGACATATTAAGTAGCAGATCATGTATTCATATTGGGAACTGATGTTATTTTTCGGTTTAGCTGTATATTTTGGGGGTTAGTTACAATATTTCAAAATGAACATTATGTTTTGAAATATGAGAGAAATGACTGCCAAAAGCACTGCTGGTCATTGTTTCTTTTATTTTCTTTAATGGCAGATCAATTGTTACTTTCCTTAATGATATGCTATTATATGTCTATTGAAAATATAAGAGGAACCCAAATAAACGTGAGTTTTATATAAACAGTTTGTTATTATGCTTCATCCACCAGTGTAACTAACTTTTAAATTATAGCTTTATTCTATGAATACAATGGGAAGTTTCCTTGGCATTCATCTTCTCTCTCTTTCCAACCTTAAGTAAAGGTAAGAGCTCGTCTCTGCCTTTTCCTTCTCTTGTCATTGACTCTTTGTTTATTGCAACAAAAGCTACTGAAATTACTGAACTTCCTTTAAACATTTTTGCTTTTATTACAGTGCTATTCAACCACTGTAGCCACTTCTCTTTTGAGAAACTATAAGCACTGCAAGCATGCCTTACCTATATGTTCATCCCTCCTGAAATTCACCTATTCACGAGAGGTTGGACTCTGAATATCCCAATAGTCAAAGCTTGTTACAGGTCCTCTTGATGGTCTGTGATTTTGAATGTAATTTTTAAAAATTATATATTCCTCTTCCCCCTCTTCTAAAACCCTGAGAAGTTGATACTAAGCTCATTTTCTAGGTCACTAATTTTGATACTAGAAACTGGTTTTTGCATACATACAAATCATCATATCAAACACTAGTTCTGTAATAATGAGGTCACTTCTGAGAATCAAGAACATATCAGGGCATAGGAGAACTAATAGTTTGTTTTCTCACTCTTGTCTTCACATTCATCAGATTAACAAGGACAATATCTATCCTATGAAAAATGGGTACAGTTTCTAGATGTCTAGAAATCTGCTAGGAGGTAGCACTCTCTTTTCCTTTATGTGTTCCTGATGCATTTTTTTCAGTGTTCATAAGCACATTGTTTCTGAGAGTTTGATTACCTCAAACAGCTCATATAAGTGGCATCATGAGGTATTTGTCTTTTATTATTGGCTATTTCACAGAGCATTATATCCCCAAAGATCATCCAAGTTGTAGCACATAGAAAGAGTTTCTTCCTTTTCCTGGTTGCATAATTTTCCATACCTGTGTAACCACATTTTCTTCACCCATTCACTCACCAGTAGACATTTAAGTCACTTTCACTCTTGGTTATTGTGACTTACATTGCAGTGAATATGGGAATGCAGAGTATGGATATTTTTTCAAGCTCTTCAAGTGATTCTCATGTGCTAACGGAGTCAAGAGCCTTTCCCCTAGAAGTCAGATATGGACTTTCTTAAAGTCATAGTATTTGAATGCTTAGGAAAGGAAATTTTAATTTCACAGGGTGATCAATAGACTTCTAGCAAGTCCTGTCAAAAAAGCTGAGTGCCTCATTTGTTGAAGAGCTTCTAATCAGACAGACCATGTGGCTTCTCATCAATCCAAAGAGAAGACTGGCCTTGTGGAATTCCCCCAATCTCTTCTGGGCTTAACTCCCTACTGAAAGGATGAAGTATAAAGAACACAGGAAATATGGCAGTGTTCACAATCAAATGAGCCTCTTCTCCACCCACTTGGCAGCCACATCACTTCCAGTGAGCTCCTTCCAACTTTAGTAAACCTCTAATCCATTAGAAAATGGACATGATCAAACCACACTGAGCAGAAGCAATAGATACAAAGTGGTCAGCCAGGACCTGAAGCAAAAGTATCCATTTTTGCTTCAATAATAGCAGAAGCTATTATTATCATGATAAAAGGACAATATTAAGTCGTAAAGATATAACTTTTAAATTACCCACCAGATTAGAAATAAGACAATGGATCATGCCTGTTTCTAGTCCTCTCTATATGGCATTGATCATAAAACTGAAGATAGTAATGGCTGCCCAATGGTGCCCTCATGTCTCTTTTTGAAAGTATCTAGAACTATAACATTATTCTTCTCCTTTCACTTTAAAAAACTGACAAGATTTGAACACAACACCAAAACAGAATTTTTTAAGGACTGGGCTTCCAGAATATCACCTATCATTTATAGATTTTTAAAGAAATTAAAGTCTCATAATTATGGAGGAAAAACCCATAGAAAACGTGCTACTTCCTCCCAGAGAGCCTAAGTATTCTTACCATGTACATAACTAGCACTTTGCTTTGTGTAGTCATTCTAACCAAACCGTGAACTATCTCTGGCCAGGTTCTGTGTTAGGCCCTGGGGTACTGCAAAGAGTTAGACCTTCAAGAGCTCATAGGCATATAAGAGAATGCTGTTTACAAAATGCATTAAGTGAAATAATAGAATTATACTCATAGACAATTATTGGAGCTCTGTGAAAAGGCATTTAATCTATTCCACTGGTTTCAAAATGATGAATCTTCATTAACAGGGAACAGTAGGCAAGATTCCATACAGAGAACTGTGTGGGAAAGGAATAGATATGGATAGAAGCAGAGGACTGTGCACCCAGTTTGAAACTGGGTACAAATAAAAATCAAGGCAGCAAGTGCAAACCAACATTGAGTTAAATCTATCACCTAGAGATTCATTCACTACTTACTTATTTATCCACCATCTGTCCACCCACTCACTCATCTGTCCATCCATCTATTCATTTTTAAAAAATGTAACAAATATCCTTTCAGCTAGGAGTCATTTTAGTCCAGTATATTTGAAACTAGTACAGACAACTCCATTGAAATGCTTCCACACACTTGAAGCTTAGTTTTTCCACCCTGTTCCTACAAGGCAACTCTTCCTAAGTTCTATACCTTCCTTGTTATTCTCTACTTGTCCACCAGATGTATAAATTTAAATCAGTTTGCAATTCCTCAATTTTCTCCCCAGTAAAGACAGCAAATGTAGATTCTTACTGTCAGTAATCCAAAAGCCTCAAAACATAACCCAATTGTTCCTATCAGAGCTCTCAGTGGGAGATCTTATTTCTGTGGTCTGATCTCTATCCATTACACCATCTTCTGGAAATAAGTTTGTGTAACTATGTTACTTTCAGTACATGTGGTTTAGATGGGGCTGACTTATCCTTCTCCTCTCAAGAATGGACATGACCCATGCCACACCATGGAGAATGCTTCATTACCATGGCTGGAATGATCAGTTCTGGTGTGGGACTACCATCCAAGTTGATTCAATCAGAGCAGTACTAAGATAAAGGACACTGTGAAGGTTAGAGACATTGACCCTGGAACCAGACTGCTGTTGTCTGAATACTGCTAAAACTGTAACTTTGGGTAAGTGTCATACTCACTACGGTAGACTCAAAAATACTTCACCCTTCTTTTTACCAAATTCCTTTTTGACATGACCATTGATATCATATCAGAGAGTAGATAAAGTCCACTTCCTTACCCTCTGAATGTGGGCAGGTTTTGTTGATTAGTCACTTAGTCTGGCATAAAGAATAGGGCAGAAGTGCCATTATGCCAGTTCTAAGCATAGACCCCCAGATGGTCTAGATTATCTTTCCTTTTTTGTTTGCACAATTTTGTGAGCTCCCTATCACTTCTCTGACTTTCTATGAGAATGAGAGACATGTGGTTCACAACTGAGCCTTCTCAGCTAAAGACTCCCTAGAGGAACCTAGTGCCAACTGATTTGCCATTTGCAGACTTATGAGAAGCAAAAAATAATCACTCTTATAAACCACTAAGTATGGGATCAGCTTATTACACAGCAATAACTCACTGACACATCAACGACATATGTATACTTCATTACATTAAAATGAGGCTAACAGGGTGAATACAATTAAAACATACTTAAATATAAATCCCTATTTTATAATATTGTGGGCAGGATTAGAAGAGATAATGAGTTGATTTACATAGAGGACTTAGAACTGTGTCTAGTATTTAGACATGCTACTTTTCTTTTAAGAAACTCTTTGGAGTTTTGATTTGTTTACTTTTTTCATTAGAATATTTAAAGAGGAGATGATTGCCTTTGTTTCCCAACAGGGTTACACTGGCCATGTGGTGGAAGATAAGCCTGGATCTTCTGCACCACTTGAGATTCTTCCTTCATCAAGGAAGAAATTGCCCAAGAGTGATGTTAACAGAGGAAAGATGAGCCAAGAAACAGAGAAGACATGGATTTCAGGCAGGGCATATGTTCATCTGGACACAGCCTCTCCTGATTTATACTGTGTGTGTGTGTGTGTGCGCGTGCGCACGCGCACGTGTACTTTGTGTGTGCTGTGAATCGCTCCTCTCTCTTCTAGATTTAACTGTGTGAGTTGTGAGTCTGACCCCTGTAATCTACATCGCCCTCATTTGTATGGTGCTTGATAAAGTCCTAACATATTGAAAACAACTTGTGCTTTGAATCATGTCATCCTATCAAGATGTCCCAGACTTCAGCCAATTTCCATGGGATACCAAGAGAAATGAAGGAGAGAACAAACATTCCTAAAGAATAGACTACTGAAAATCCACTAAAAAGGCCTCATTAATTACTGTTAAGGACTGACTTGAAACTATCACTCACTGTAAGCTGTCATTTCCCTCATTCCTGACTTTCCCTCTTTTATCTAAACCCTGGTTCAGATGTACACATTCCTAACATACACACACACACACACACACACACAGTATACCAGTCCCTAACTGCCAATAAGTAAATACCTATCATCAAAACCTGATCCATGTAAATCTTAATAATACCTTTACTTTTCCATCCATTGGTAATTGCGGATCTATAAAATGTAGATAATAGTATTTAAACACAGAGGCTGAAAATAAGTATTAAATCAGTTATTATTTATAAAATGTTTATTATAGACCTGCTGTATTGGAAATACTCTACTAGCTACTCTTCATACTACTATTGTTGTTACTATTGTTTTAAGCACTATTTCCTCTCTTGCAATCAAACAAACAGGGAGTAATAAGTACAATGGATACTGTGCATTGCTGACTACATCATTAATAAAAGAAAATATGGAAAATGTTGGGTAATGATTTTATGCTTTTGGAACACATTTGTACCTGGCTCACCAACATGTGAGCCCACTCAGAGGATTGAGATGCCACCCACCTCATATGACTTCATGAGCTAGTTAATTTGGTCTCTGTTGTTTGGCCCCAAAGGGGCTCAGGAGAGACTAATCAGATTCTCTGGCCCAGGAATTAAAATTAGTAGCTACCTGTCATACTCACTGGTGCCTGGGACCATATTTAAAAATGTATTTTTTTTACAGAAATAATTTGGATTGCATTTTGGAGCACTGCTGGAACTCAGTTTTCCTTTCCATTACTTAGTGATATCTATTTTCTGTGATACTGTGAGAGATATATTAGTGCACAGACAGTACTTAGAATCAGCCATGAGGTGGTACATAATAAGTATTCAAACATGTCATCCGTGTTTTCTAATAGTAGTATGAGAGAACTGCTTAGAATCAAAAATTGTGAATTTTCATCAGAAAACTACATATTTTAACAGGGCTTCTTATGAATGATAGAGCTAGTGATAGTGAAGAGTACCTAACATTTGTTGAGCATCCACTTTTCCAGCACTTTGCCTATGATTGCAGTACACTGTCTCATGGAATAGTTGGGCTGTGAGAAGAAGAGGTATTGCAATGCCCTTTGTATGCATGACAGTGCTGTGGGTAGCATGACGAACCAATGAACCCAAACTCCTCTGTCTGGCAAGTGGCAGAGTGGGGATGTGAACTCAGCACTCTGATCCACCCCATGCACACACTTAAACCTTGTATGTAGTACTGATTTCCATTTCTGTGACCAAAAACCTTTCCACATTGTCACTTTGTGTTTCCTTTAAATATCTCTGCTTCAAAATACAGTTTCTTTCATCCAAAACCAAATATGGTTCTTAATAAGCCAAATCCCTCCTGTCCGTATCCAAACATCTCCTTCAGAGGAGGAAATGAGCAGCCATAGATTTCCAACCCTGTGAATGGAGCTAATGGTACTGCTTCTTCTAGGGCACAGTTTCTAATTAACTCATAAGTCTGTCACTGGCTGGTGAGATATTTATTCCTCAGGAACACACTTTAGTAATTTATGAGTCAGAAGCATACAGTAGAGTTAGGCATATTGCAGGCTGTTTCTATACTGTTTCTGTTGGAAGCGCAGCCTTCCACAGAGCAGTCTCTGAAGTCTGGTCTTTGTTCTGCAATATTAGATCCAGTTTGTTTGTTTTGGGAGGATTTGGGATGATTTTGACATGAATATTTGGAACATGATGTGAAGGGATTTTGGCAGTGATGGCTATAGTAACCTGCTCTTGTTTGAAAGACATTTTAGAGCCTCTTCACAAAATGTCAAGTTATTGTTACAAATAGGGAAGGAAGAAGGGAAGGAAGAAAAGGAAAAAAGAAGTAAAGGAGGAAGGAAGAAAACGGAAGGGAAGGATGGAGGGAGGGAAAAGGGATGAAGGGAAAGAGAAGGAAGGAAGGAAAGAAGGAAGGAAGGAAGGAAGGAAGGATGGAAGGAAGGGAAAGAAAGAAAGAAAGAAAGAAAGAAAGAAAGAAAGAAAGATGATATTTCCTTAGTTTATGAATACTTTTGTTTGTGAACACTTTGGTTTGCAAACCAAAGTGTTGGGCAAAATTTTGTTTTTGTTTGTGATTCCTGCTTGGATGACAAACATGATGGTGACCATCCTTCCTAGAGGAACATGAACCTGGCCATCTTTTCCAGAATCCTGGAATGAATTAACTCATGAACCGAGGTACAACCTGTATGCAGCGCATATCTCAAATTACAGTTATTAGATTGATATATATGTTATTTACAAATGCATTACAAAGTCTTGTTATATTTGATAAAAACATAAACCTGTACGGTAATTTTGGAGGGTCATAGTGATACATGTTTAACATTTCTAATGTGTATATCCTATGACATTCACTGGTGTATCACTGACTGAAATGTAGTTTCTGCCTTTTTCCCTCTCATTTTGATTTCTCTTGCAGTCTGTGTGACCTTCTTACAACATAAACTGGGTTGGGTAACCACCTCTTGCCCCATGTAAAACTCATCAGTGGCTTCCTCACATTGCAGATTATACCCATAAAAACAGAAGTAATCAGTAATTGCAAACTATAATTATAGAAATATAAAATTTATCATCTGAGACAGCAGTTCTGTGTACATAGACTTTACCAATCATGGATAAAAAAGTGTTCCAAAAATTTGCAAATGTTCTGGACACATTTAGTCTTTTTCCTAGCCCATACAGTATAACAACCATGCACATATTATTTACATGAGATTAGGCACTATTAATAATCTAGAGAAAGATTTAAAGTATAACATGAGACTTTGCATAGATTATATATAAATACTACTCTATTTTATGTAAAAGACTGAGGCTTCTGAGGATTGTCCTGGAACCAATATCCCATGGATGCTGAAGGATGATTATAGTTTGAAAAGAATAAGTTTCAAGTTTGATTGATTTTTCCCTATTGTTTTTCCACTTTAAGTTTCATTGATTTTTGTTCTTATATTTAGCATTTCTTTCTACTTGCTTTATTTTTCTGTTTAAATGTTTACTTCATTTTGATTTGTTTTGTTTTTGCTAGTTTCTTAGATTACTGAATTGAAAACTTACTAATATAAGCATTTTCTCTTTAAGCACTGCAGTAAGTCTATATTGTATATTTTAATTAAGGTATTTTCATTTTCTTTTAGTTTAAAATGTGAGTTCAAAGGAAATTTCATCTTTGTATTATAGATCATTTAGAATTTGGCATTTCATTGTCAAGTGTTGTTAGATTTTCTTGTTAATTTTATGCTACCAAATGTTTGTTTAATATAATTTTGTGAGAAAAAATGCAGTCATGATTTCAATTGTTTTAAATTTGCAAAGGTATGCTTATAACCCTTAGTAAATGTTCTATATTGGGCTGAAAGGAGTGGTGCTCTGTTATGGCAAGCAGACATGAATTAAACATCTTAGTTACTTTTCGTTGGTTGAAGGTTTTTTTTCAGTTCATGTGGAAGAGACCCCTGAGCTGTGTTTGTAGATGCCTTCATTCTCTTTTTGGCTGTGTGAGTTCTGGCTTTATTTTGAAGCCTTATGGGTTGTGCGTACCTTTTCTCTTTTGGAGATTAGACCTTCTTATTATCATGCAATGTCTCTCTGTATTCCTGGACAGAAGTATCTTTGCTTTTGACTGTTATTCAGGGGGAAAGACAGCGTGGAAGTTATTGCATGCATGTTCCATCTTAATTTGAACTGGAACTTCCATGTATGTTTTTTAAATTGTCAGCTTGCTTGATCTGCCAAAATAACTTGGGTTTACCTGCTGGCCTTTTTACAATTATATCCCCAAACTCCACCACTATGTCCATAACAAATTATGAATTCAACAAATCTAATTAGTCAATTATTTATCTTAGAGGCTTAATGAGATCTAATCAACTGCATATACACACAAAAACATGCAGACAGGATACATGCAAACATTTGTGTACATAAAATAGTTTACTGTCTTCTGTAGACAGTAAATATAAGATGTTCGTGGGTAGTATTTTGCTGCATTCCTACTTGAAGTAAAATTCTTGCTCTTCCTCAGATTAAGAACACATGCATTACAACATTTGGTGGAGTTAACGATGTGACCTAGTTTTATAGGCAGCGGGTTTCATTCTTTTACAAAACACTTCACCTGGAAAGGTAACTGGATTTCTCTCTTGGTAGTATCCGCTAGTTGACAGAACTCATCAGTTAAATGCATCTAATACATGTTTGCTACCAGTCACAGAAGCAGTCTACCATCTTTCTGAAATGATTCCATAACAATAACAACAATAGGTTAACAGATTTGAACAATTTCTGTTTGCAGCAGCACCAGGATAACTCTTTCATTTTCTCTTTCCGACCAGGATTTTACTAGATTCTTGAGATGCCCTACATTTAGGGTGTCCACATCATTCTCCCACCCACTGACACTGTATAACTTGCTACTTGCTTCAAATTGTAGAACATGGCAAAGATAATGGGATGGATGGGACTGCATGTCCCAGACTACACAGGATCACAGCATTTCTCTTATAGGTCTCTCTCTCTCTCTCTCTCTCTCTCTCTCTCTCTCTCTCTTGCTCTCTTTCCTTCTATTTCTTCTCACTTCTGGATTTGAAAACCCAAGCTGCCATGAATCTCATAGCTACAAGGAAATGACTTCTGCCCATAATTTGAGGGAGTTCAGAACCGGATGATGCTCTGATAAGAACCCAGCCCTGTCTGATAACTTGATATAGTCAGTGGGATCCTAGGCAGAGTATTCAGTTAAAGTGCCCAGACTCCTGACCCACGGGAACTATGAGATCATAAATGGTGTTGTTTTAAGCCACAGAGTTGGTAGCAATATGCTATGGAGCACAGAAAACTAACATGATCCTCAAAAGCTCTTAGATAAGTAGCATTTTTCTACTTTTACAAATAAGGCAAGGTGGATTCTGACAAGAGTTATTCATTAAATCTCAGATGAAATAAATGGACAAAGTAGAATTCCAACTTAGTGATCTCCCATTCCAAAAGTTAAGCCCTTAGTAATCACGTCACATTGCCTCCTTTCACATATTCACTCCTTACAGAAAAACAGACTTATTCACACATGGCCATTGATTAAGGGTGTTTAAAAAACTTTTTAATATAAAGAAAAATGACTTAAGGAAAAATCATATGCCCTGTATGCCACGAGAAGCCTCCATCTAGCATTGTGCCTGCATGGAAAGATGGTCAGTAACCATCAAATAGTTGTATGTTGAGTTTTCCCAGAATTCTTTCTTTATGTAGCTTCCCATAAAATGAATAGAAAGCTGTTTAGTGAATCATCAAATCGTAGCTGCACTGGCATTCCACCAAGTCATATGCATTATATTTTCAAACTCCTGCAGTTCTGGGCCAGTACCACTGGTACTATAGGATTTCTTTTTCTTTTCCAGGTTCAGTTTTGAGCTTTATCAGATTCACTGAATGGACATGTACAGTAAGCTGGAGCAGCAACAAATGCAGAGCTTGACTATTTATTTGCCTCTGAAGTGAACCTTCATTTCAATAAATTGAAATGAAATTTATTCATTCCAATAAATTGACTTGAGAGATGCTGAGAAGAGCAGAGATGTTCATACATGTGGCCACAATACTGCTAGCCTCATGGGGAACTATGGCCATGAACAATTATATGTTTGCCTCGCAAGTACTTTGGATAACTCCTCATGGTTTACTCAGGAGGGCAATGTTCCTGTACCCCTAGGCTTTCAGAGGCAGATAGAGCAGCTGGGATGGCAAGCGTTTTCCTGGTTGGCTGTGTGGGCTTTTCTATCTGCAGTTCAGGAGGGTAGATTATGACCTAAAATGCAGTTAGTGAAAGGGGCTAAAATATGAACTAGGGGTGCCTCTCACAGAAAAGGGAATTTCAGAGATAATTGGTACCTGTGCCTCAGTTTCCTCAACTGAAACACAGATACACACTGGTACCCGCTGAGTGAAGTTTTTTGTAAGGATTCATGAGAAAAGCCACATGAAGTACTCAGTGCAATGCCTGGCACTTTGTGGCTGCTCATTCTATGTGAGTTTTTATTATCATTACCCTTAGTGCAGAACAGTCACAATTTTAAGCTTTCAATCAATGTCACTGGCTGTTATTCCCATCACTGTTATTTTTATGCTTTCTTCTCAGTGCTTCCCAGGAAAAGCATTTAGTAAATATAGTAGGAAGCTTCTAGGATGAACCTCAATCATGCCTGTCCTTAGATGACTCTTCCCCTTGATGGTGACCAGTTTAACTAATTGAACTAATGACTAGCAAAAAGCATAAGAGGTAGGATTTCACTTGCGAGATTCAGTAATGCAATGGCTGAGATCTCCATTTTGGGTGTCCTTTCTGGTTCTTCCTTGGATTCCTCACTTTGGAATATCAGGTACCTTGGCATGAGGAAAGATTCAATAGAGATCTAGGCAGTGGAGCTAGGCACCAGATCTTCTTGTGTCTTGGAAAAGCCAAGTAAGTCAGCTCAGTGGCAGATTCTCACTTAATGGAGCTTGGACATGATGTTAGTCCAGTCTACGACTGTCAACACTACTCGGTAAAAATGTTTTCAGATTCCTGACCTGGAAACTATGGCAGGGTACTTATGTAGCAAAAGATTACAAAAACAGGCATATATATATATATATATATATATATATATATACTTGTTCAAAAATATTATATTTTCTGCAAAAGATTGAAGAACATCTAGTGACTAACATGGGGTGGCCATCCTTCATGTAGACATTTTCCATCATTAACCAAAAGGAAATATAGCAATTTTCTGCATGAACATTATTGTATTTAATGCTATAAATATATACAGTATCATTTAAAAACTTACTCGAGAAATATTATATAACACATCATTTTTAAGAAAATGCTTTGACATATTATTCAAACCCAGTTGATGAAACATTCTTTATGTGGTCAATATTTATATTCTTGCCCTATTTTCAACCTCAAAACAGGGATAATGTCACAACCAGTGGCCCTATCTTCCTCGTAAATGTCTATGTACTTAAAAGCAAAACCAGCACATGTTATGTACTCCTCAAACCTGCATTTTATGGTTCCATTCAAACAACAGGAATAACAACACCTAAGCCACAGAGGGCAGGGAATAAGCTGGAGATACACATCAGCAAAAAGAAGCAGATGCCAAAGGAGAAACCGAGGCATAGCATAGCTAAACCTCAAACAGGCTGGCATGTAGAAAGGGATAAAACTGTTAGGCTCATAGAGCAAAGGAGAGGAAGGAGCAGGAGGCTCAGATCAGCCATGCAAGGGCCTGTGGCCAGAGTGGAAAAGACAGTTCAGAACCATTCAAATGACAAAAGAGAAAGATCTTGAGCACAGGAGTCGAATTGGTGGTATTCAATTTCTCACTAGGCTCATGGTGTCACTTTCATTTAAAAATATGTTCCAGTGCTAATTTTCAGTGTTTGGGTGCTCCTTAAAATGAATAATACTCATTCATGCTTCCATACAGCTGCATCACCCATTTCTATACCTTTAATAAGGAGGAAGTGAGCACACACTCCTTCCCAAGGGTCAGAATCTAGAGCTGTGAAGTATGTGACCTTTGACCTCCCTGGAAAAATATAAACTTCCATAAATGTATAGATAGACAGATATATAGATATAGATATAGATATAGATATAGATATAGATATATACTGACTTGGACATAAAGTATACAAGATGTGTGCCTAAGCCCATAACAGATGCACAGTTGCCTTCGTATTTTGTGTTTTGCATTTTCAAGAACTCTGCACAAGAAATGATTTTCTTCTGAAAACCAGATTGTTTCTTGAATATAATTAAGACTTCAGATTCAAAGAATCTGAGATTTTTCCTTAATGGCCCACGTCTAAGATGAAATTTTTGCCAAGCTTCAAGAGAGAACTAGCTCTTAAAGCTCACTACTGTCCTATAATGACAAATTTACTAGACACCCGCTATGGGAAAGGAATAAATGATTTTTATAAAAAGTTGTACAGCTTTTTTACTATAGAACTACTTCCTATAAAAAAAGTTCACCCATGAATGCATGAGAGCCACAACAGGGAAACTTTCAATCTTTTAAATAAGAGTAACTTTTCACGGTCCCCTAGCTTTTTTGGACTCTTGTGGCTAATTTTTTTCATGCAGTTAGGCGGAAAAGACACTTGTAAAATAATCAGCAAAGATGCCTACAAAACAAAAACTAAAAGTTCTTCTTTCTTTGTCTCCCTGCCACCACTCAAGATTTTGCACTTAAAGTACAGAGATGAATGGCTTGAGATGGTCAGAGAGCATTGTGCAAACATATCTCAAGATCTCAAGGGAATCTCAAGATCTATTAATAAATAAGTACGCACATATGTGCTACAGGGGATATGTAGCCTTTAGAAGAACAAAATATGTTTTACAAAAGGAATCTGTTGACATGAAATATTTTAATCTCCAAAACATTAAATAGAAGGAGGGTGAGGTTGAAGAAACTATATAGGATGGTACAGGTTAACAAAATAATACATTTACACTTTCATAATGTGGATTTGTGTTTCATAAGGTTGAAACACAGTGAATTATTTTTTATACATCTAAGTGGCCAAGTCCTAGTAATGGTATTGTTCACCCTAATACACAGACAAATAGAGTACTAGGGGAGCAAAGGAAGAACTTAAACTTTTTGCTTTGTAACTGCTTTTACTATTTAAAACCCTGCAACCATATTTTCCACTTTATTACATGATAAAATTAGCTACCAAAGCTTGGAAAAGCTAAAGGATCATTGAGCATCATTTCTATCTCAAAGTACTGGATGTTACACTCTTCCTGCACACCAGCCCCATAGAATATCTGGGTTCCAAGTCTCGGTAGATATTTCAGTTTATTATTTTATTTTTAAAACATTCTTTGCTTATCTACAGAAAGCTTAATTTTAAATTGGTTGTGCTAATAGAGGCATTGAATTCTCTGTTCTGTCCAGCTAACAAAGCCTCCTCTTTATCAAGTTCAGTGAGTGTGACTCCCTCATGTGTCCGTGTAGTAACACCAAGCAACATCAAGTAAGCACTAGCAAATATGCTCTCTGATTTGATTCTTTTTGGAAAATATCAGTTCAGTCAGTTAAGCAGTATCATAATGCAATCACCACCATTACAACAGTTACTCCTAGTATTCTTATTAAGCAAATAATAAAAAAGAGACCTAGAAAAGATGATTTTTTCCTATATCCCAGTAAAATAAATCACAGAAATGGAGCTCAAACCTAGGACATCTGGATCAATATCTCAGAGGTTTTTACTTCAAACTCTATGTGAGGGTAAATGTGCAGTGTTTACATGAAAAGGCTAAATTTAAAATGACCTTAGACTGTCTAACTCAAGTGTTTAAAAAAATGTCTTAAACCATGGGAGAACTATTAAAGTTTCTGAACAGAAACCATTAAAGTTTCTCACATGATGGACATTATTTATAGAAAGAATTAGTCTGTTGATTGTGTACAAGATAAATGGCATATAAAGACAGGAAACATTTGGGTAACTCTAATTTCTTCTCATCAGGAACCTTAATAATTCAGGACTTGGTATAATGCATAAGATCATAAGGGATTTTATCTCTAGTGAAATCAATCTCTTTCTTTCTCTACCTCTGTAGAGACTTCTGTCCCTTCTTTCTTCTCTCTCTTTCTCTTCTTTTTTCATTAGGGTACAATTTATATAGGTCAAACATAGCTGCCTCAAGGGTGAAACCTCTAAGAACTCAGGGTGAGAACTCAGTTTATTAATTGCGGATGAGATCACTTGTAGTACGTACTAAATCAACACATCAGCAGCTCTTCAATGCAGTTTGATCAATTTATACATGGGGAGGAAAATCCCAGAATTATAAAGCTTATTTTCCTTCTTTGGGAGAAAAAAGTCAAATAAATTGGTCAGTACCTTGAAGGCAAAAAATGCTAAATAACAACCAGTAAAGCTTCATAGAGATCAAGTGCTTTCAGATTAAACTAATCTTTTGCTTAGAAAAAAAAAGTTTTATAGGAAGTACAGGCAAGAACCATTTTGATCTAACAAATACTAAGAAATTTACTCCTAAAATGCCACAGATGCAGACGTTGCTTCATCTAGTTTAAACGCAAGGGATAAGCTGATAAAACTGATATATTCAGCAACTCTTCCATTTCTCATTGCCCCTTCCCCCACTAGTCAAAATGTATTACACACTGCACACATTTAAAAATGTAATATAATCAAAGGAAGCATTATTCTTACAAAGGCTATTAAAAGAGCTAAGTAAATTCATACAGTATAATAAAAATGATTTATTTACTATGAGGAAAAAATGGTAGAGAAAACAGTGCTGCTCAACTCCATCTGCAAAATCAGATTCCCATAGAATATTAATCTTCATTGATTAGGTTGGAGGAAAAGCAAAGCTTTACACTTTTGCTTTTACAGTGTAAGTTAATTCAAATACTTCAATTTGACAAAGCCCCATCTGATCACATTGAATTCCTTAATTCTGAGCATTGCAGAATATTCTATTTGCTTCTAGAAATCATCAATTTATGTCCAACAACATCTGTAAGAAAATGAGATTTGCCAAATGTCTCAAAATGAGGACGCATGATTCTTTAGCTGTTAAAGGAGAGTGGTTCTTCTTAACCATGTTTAAGTTATTTTTTGCATCATGCCATTCTTTTTCCTTATATAAGAAAAAAAGAATGAAGAATGAAGAAATATTATACAATATCATTTTCAGACGCTACCTGGATACACTGGTGTCCTTCCACCACCAAAAACTAAAAAGCTCTTTTGTTTTTTTCGATCACAGATACCTCTGAGAAAAACACACATCCCTTACCACCCATTACTGCTTTGGCAAATAAAATAAACATAGGCAGACATTTCAGTCTGAAGTCACTAATTTTTCTCCTGTGACACCCCCACAATTTTCCATCATTTTCAAAAAATCAGCTCTTCTCTTGAGACTATTAATGCCAAGCTCTGTTCTGTTGGTCTGTGCCTCACTTAACTTGGGGGAGTGGATACAGTTCAGGTTCCTTTGTGTACCCCAATTAATTCTCCATATGTTGCATAAGCCACTATAGTAATAGCATAGAGAAATTCGTTTTTGCTATTAATGACTGGATACTCCAAGGGCTTGGACTGTGCAGTTAAAATGACCGTCTACACATGGTCTGGCTTCACTGAAGCCCATGTTAAACTGCTCATCTTGACTCCATCAACAGTTGTTCCACTGGACAAGCAACTTCTTCTCTGTCCCTTGTGTCCCCACAAAGTATAGATGGTACTTTTAATGGTTAACACTAGCAGTCTCTAAGTAGGCGAGTGATAGCTCTTCTGACCTGTGAGAGGATTAAGGCAATTTGGTTTACTGGACAAATATCCTTAATAATTCCCATAACAGTTCATAATTTAACTGTGAAGATGAAGGCCTTGACAGTGAACTCTACCTAACTGTGTGGGACTTTGCTCGAATCCTGGTAGGGCCCCACACAGTGTCCCCAAACAGTCTGGGACCTTTGGGTCATCATTCAGGTCCTGGATGGACCCTGCCCAGTAATACTCAGGTAACTGGAAGCCACTGCATGTTGAGTGGCATGAGACAAAGGTCTCCACAGCAAAATACACCTAGCCATGCAGCCTAGGTATGTTGCTCAAAACCTGGTAGGGTCTGACCCAGAGACTCCAAGAAGCCAGGGAGTTTTGGTGTGTCATGTGGCATGAGCTGAAGGCCTGCCCAGTATATTATATATACCATTCAGCCTTAGTACGCCACTCAGAACCTGGTAGGGCCCTGGACAGTGATCTCAAGCAGCCAGGAATCTTCAGTAAGCCATGTGGTATGTGCTGAAGATCCACCCATCACCTCCTTCATTTGGAGAGCCTTTAAGTGTCACTAGGGATCCATAAAGGACACCTAACATCCACCACTCAACTGGAGAAACTCCCTGCAGTACAGACAGCCATCATCAATCCAAGAAAAAATTGAGATTTTTGATTCAACTCCCCCAGGGGAATATAGTAAAATGGCAAAATGAAAGAGTAAAGTGCAATCTCAAAATTTCAGCCCATCCCAAACAAGACATAGACATAGAAGAAAATGTGAGCCATACATCTGAAACTTCTGAAATGATAGCAACTGAAATAAAGGACTCCATGAAGCTACAAAGGAATTTAGTTCAGAAATAATCTCCCAGGTAAACCAAGAAATAATAAACGTAATGAAAAAAAATGCTGAACAAATCGAAACAAGACATAGTTAAAAAGGGGCTGGGGATTTAGCTCAGTGGCCTAAGCGTCTGCCTGGCAAGTATGAGGTCGTGAGTTCGATCCCTGGTACCAAAAAAAAAAAAAAAAAC